>VDFB02283924.1:0-29992 GCA_007258455.2 Sequoia sempervirens | reverse complement strand
TTTAATTTTGCAAATGTTTGAGTCTAGATTTCAACCTACTTTGATTCAGTAGCTCCAATAAGATTGATTTTCAATCTTTCATCAAATTATTTCATTTTCATCTTAATCCAAAAATCCTTAAATTCATTGGTACAGATAAAACCATCATCTTCCATAAAATTTAGAGAGGCCACTACCCTCTCATCCTCTTGAATTTCATCAACTCCCTCATTTGAAAGCCTGATCTTAGGATCATGATTCTCTTGAGTTTTTTGTTTCTCTACTACCTCCTTCATTTTAGTTAGAGTTATGACTGCTTCTTCTTCTTCATAATCACTTGAGCCATAATCAACCAATGACTCGATCTTCTATCTCTTGGCCTATGGTTCATGAGTGGGAGATGGAGGGGATATATGTGTAGGTGATGGAGGTGGTGTTCATGATGTGGATGCTTCATGAGATGGTTGGTGAGGTGTGGGAAGTTGAATCAATCCCTCATCTTGGGCCGTTTTGTATAATTCATCAAATTTGTCAAGGATCATTTGAATCCTTTTTAAAAGGTTGGGTTCATCTGCAAAAAACCCCTTGAAACTTTTATTCTTTTCCTTCTTCCTATTCTCCCATTACATCATAGTTATCCATCTTTTCCTAGTCTATATTACATCAGAAAGATATACCTGATCTCTTATAACATCATCATCAGGGTCAAATTCATGTGATATAGCCGTCTTTGTCAATAAAGTTCTTCTGATCATATTGATATGACCCTCTGGGTCACATACTCTCTCCTTTCTAGATTTGAGGGGATAATTAACCCTCATGAACCTTTGTAATTTCTCCAACATATCAGATCCGATAGCCAATTCCTCAAATACTATTAAATCAAGAATTTTTTTTCCTTTTCTCTAATTCCTCATCAAATCATGCTCCATCCAAAGCATCTTCCACATGAATTCTAGAAAAAATACCCTTGCAGGTACAAATTTGGGGAAAATGTGTGGTGCTTGGTTGTAGTTGTATACCCTAATAATAGTGTGTTGTGGCATAAAGAACCAATCAACATAATTATGAGTACAACCAAAGTCTGGCTTATATTATACAGGCCTCATTATATTCATCAAAGATTCAGGTAACCTTAGTGTTGGGTAACCAAGGGAAGCTATCAATCTAACAAAAAAGTCATCTCAAAACACAACAAAATCACATTCTATACATCTGCTATCCCAGATGTAACACCAGTTACATATAGGGAGTCTTACTCCATTCTCTTGTGTACATAACTTCATTCTTTTAGTCCATTTCATTTCATTTTGGTACAAAATTAAATGACACAACAAATAATACTTCCTAAAGGAAATGGGATCCTTAGCCTCTTTGACCTGTAACAAACCCTCATGTATTTTCTCCTCAATTAAAGATGCAAAATCAAATTATACATTTGACTCAGGGTGTTAAATAATCATGGCCATCCTCATTAATCCTACTAACATGCTTTCTTTTGCATCTATCCCCAATACTTGACACAATGCATAATAAGTATTTTTGAAATAAACTTGAAAATATGAAATTGGGAAAGGCTCCATTTTTTAGGAAGGGAGTATTATGTTATTATCACCCCTCTTCATATGCAGGGGGGATCATCACTTCTATATGTTCTTCTCAACCTCTTGTACTCCTGCTCCAATTTCACTAAATTTACCTTTGTTACAGCTTGCTTATTCAGGTTAAAACACTTGATAATAGCCTCTCTTGAGACATCAACTTAGCACCCACCATTTAGAAGCATAAATTTTTTTGTTGGGGCATGGTAGCTATGGTCTAGGGCTTTAATCAGCTCAATATCAATGAAAATATTTGGAACAATCAATTTAGCTAAATCAAGGGTCCACAGATTTGATGTCAGAACCTTATCATTCCTATTTCTATAGAAATACCAATAAAGGTTCCAACCCAACTGAGGAACAATGGCGTCTCTACACCCTTGAGCTAAATCTCTAAAAAACTTCTTGGGTCCTTTGTCAACTGAACCATGTAATAAAGAGAGCAATGGGGACTGCAATGAGGGTTTATTGGTTTTGACTTCATCTTTTTTAACCCCTAGTTCAACCTTCTTTGGTGCCATTTTTATAAAATTCAGAGAGTGATGAGTAAAGCTTACCCAGTGATATAATTTTCCTTGAAGAATTTATTTTTCTCCCACACTTTGAGCTCATCCACACTTGGTCTCAACTGTTATGAATGGAAAATCTTGACCTACTTCGTGCTTCTAAACACCAAGATGCATTAACTCTTGACTCATAAATTCACACAATTCAAATCTTTGTATCGAGCTCAAATTCATATTTCAATGTTGACTGATGTGATTGGTATGCTTTAAATGACCCAAGACTGATTTATCGTGCTACCTCATGTTACTTTTCACTCCCTTGCGGTATCACGGTGTGTTTTCGTTATCCCTCTTTAGTGTACCGCTCTACCGTAGATTACCTTTAGCTCTCTTGCGGTACTGTGGTGTATCCTCAATAAATATATTAATATACCACTCTACTGTGGGTTACCTTTTGCTTTCCTGTAGTACCGCGGTGTCTTTCTAGTACTCTTCCTTAGTACACCGCTTTACCGTGGGTTGTGTTCTGACCCTTTGCAGTGTAGCGGTGTCTCCTTTTATTACTATCCTTTAGTGTACTCCTCTACTATGGGCTATGTCTTGACCCCCCGAGGTATAGAGGTAAAGGGTGAATATGACAGTGTATAGTGTTAGCTCCTTTTAGCGTCATATCGTGAGCAACTTTGTAATGGGCTGCAGTAGAGAGGTATAATGTAAGGGATATGTGGGGTGGCCAATGCAGTAGCAGTATAGCAGTAAAGGAAAAAATTGACCTTATGGATGGTGAAAATATGAGTTTTTATGAAAATGATAGTATGAGTTTTGGATTTTAATTGATGAAATCCTTAGAATTTTTTATGAAAATTCTAGTTCCAACATCACCTATGGTTGATTAGAGCAAGTATAAATCTATAATTGGTGGACTATTATATTTGACTGCTACTAGACGAGATATCATGCATGTTGTCTGTCTTGTGGTAGATTTCAAGAAGATCCTAAGGAAACACATTTTTTTGTTGTTAAAAGAATATTCAAAAATTCGAATGGCACTTCAGACTATGGATTATGGTATCCTAAAGACACTAATTTTACACTTAGTGCCTATATAGATGTAGATTGGGCTGGATGTGTAGATGACATAAAAAGTACAAGTGGTGGTGAATTCTTTCTTGGATGCAGATTGGTGGCATGGTTGATTAAAAATCAAGATTTGGTCTCCTTGTCTATTGCTAAAGTTGAGTATATTGCTACTGCATCTTGTTGTACATAAGTTCTATGCATGAAACAAACATTGAAAGACATCATAGAGGTATATGATGATCCCATTTCTATTTTCTGTGATAATAAAAGTGCAATTAAATTTTCAAAGAATTTGGTATGCACTCGAGGATGAAGCATATATCTATCAAGTATCATTTATTAAGAGAGAAGTTCAAGAAGAATGAAGTAAAGCTTGAGTATGTTCCGATGAAGGATCATATTGTTGATATTTTCGCAAAGGCTCTTCCTAAAGATACTTTTGAGTATCTTTTGGAGAAGTTAGGGATTATTTCCCCTCCTTTCTTGAACTAGATGCATATGGAGATGCATCAGTCTGGTGGATCTATGGATCTATTTTTCTTCTGGACTGATTTTTTGGTGGCAACCTCTCAAGGGGAGAAGGTAGTATTGGGTGTTGTCATTGTGAATATTCTATTTTTTATGTCAAAGGAGAAATCAATGTAATATATTATTTTTCCTTTGCCATTGATGTCAAAGGGGGAGAAGAAGCATTTGAAAACAAAGAGAGGAACAATGGGAGAAGAAGCATGTGAAAGGAAAGGAATCATATAAGATATTATCTACTAAGGGGGAGAAACAAAAAAGTGTATTAAGAGCTAGTATGTTGTCTTTAATAGTTTTTCACATCACATGTTGCCATCAATGAAAAAGGGGGAGATTGTTGCAAGAATGGTAATATTGAAGGTGTTGTCATTGATGTCAACTAGTTATCAACTAGTTGTTGTTGGATGTATATGTCGAGGATATCAAGAAAATTGTAATGAAGATATGTTGCAGGTATTCAGTGGTTGCTTCAGGTTTTGGTCCAGATTAGATCCTATGTTTGTGTAGTTCGGACATGTTGTTCATGGTTGCTGTAAGATGCTATATCTAGATTTTGGGTTGTTGATTTATTGTACAATGCAAGTTGTGTTCACTAGTTATGAATTATGGTTTTCTGCATTTTTGGTTGAGGTCTGAGAGAAATATTCTTGGTCTAGATTTCTCTTTGATGAAGTCTTATGACTTGCAGTTCTAGAGTTGAGTTGCCTTGATTCTATTGAAGATAGTTTTGGAATCTAGAAGATTCGTGCTTAATGGTTCTATGTGTTTTACATTGGTTTTGCTGACCTTGTGTGAAATCCTACTTTCAAGGTTGATGAAGCGTGTTGGATCTTTTTGGGTCCCTTGAAGAGTGTGTTTGGGTCACCCTCATTCTGATTCCACCCTAGGATGTTTTGGAACTAAACTAATTTGAATTTGAATTTGGATGTCTAACTTTGGATATGTTTCAAAGTTGAAGATGGTATAAATACAAGATGAGTTAGTGGTGAAGAAAAATACAAGAGAGAAGAATAAGAGTAATAAGAGAAAAGAGAAAGTGCAGTTAGATGCAACATTGATTCTATCAATGGGTGTGTGTGATGTGAGTGCAGTAGATCAGTGCGAAGCTTAATGCTGAGTTTCCAGATGCAGTGAGCAGAAGGTGAGCTCTATCATTCATGGATGTCTATAAGTGATTGTGGTGGAATCCTTTGTTGCAATGGGATTGTAGTATCTCTATAACAAGTCTTCTTTGTCTTTTTGTATCTCTTTGGAAATGAGCCCTTCAAGTTGTTAGCCCTATTTGACAGTGAATCCTTGTTGTGGATAGTGAGTCCTTGTTTTGGCAGTGAGCCTTATTTTAGGTAGTGAGCCTCTTGTAATCAGTTTTGATATTGCTTATAGTGTGATTTAATCCTAACTGTGGTTTTTTCGTTATTATTTTTTCCACGTAAATATGGTGTTATTTTTTTATGTGTTAGATTTGAGTTTCTACATTGGAATTTGATGATTAAGCATTTAAGAAGTATTAAGAATTTGTTCTAGTGATTGAATTAAAGGTTTAATTTTGTGACAACTGATTCACCCCCACTCTGAATTGTACTATTCAACATAAAAAATCATGGGCCATTGGAGAAAACCATCCTTAAATCCTCATTGCAAGAAAAGGAAAATGAGAAAAAACCTTTGGCCATGGCAACAACCTCCACCTAACCCTTGAGAGCCCATTTCTTATGAACCCGGGAGTGAACCTCCCCAATATTAGTTTGAGGCCCCAAAAACTTTCCCACCAAAGAGAAATCCATTCTATTAATTTTTTTTATCCACAATAGAGTCTGGAATGAAAAAGGAAAAACCACCCTCCATGTTTGAAGAAGCAACCAATTCAGAAGCAACACCCTTACCTTTGAGCTTGGAGGAAAATAAATCAGCCCACTTCTGACTGAGAAAAGAAGATGTACCCACTGGAGGGGCCTTTTCATTGGCACATGATCCTCTCAAGAATTTTTATGAGGAGGAGCATCAAAAGGCCCACCTAAAGGGGCCCACACTGCATCTTTTTCTAACCCCACAACCAACGCCTAACCCCTTGGGTCATTAGGAACATGGAAGGAAGCCACCATTTACGAATCCCTCGCACATGCATCCTTGAAAGTAGAAACTCCACACTAACCCACAAAGCTCAAATATTTGACCACCTCTATACCACACAAGTTGTCCTTCCCATGAGTAGCTTCACAAGAGAAAATCCATAGGATGACCAAACGGATCTCTGCCATGAACACCAGAAAGAGATTTAAAATTCAAATTGCTTTCACCTCCATTTTCTTTGACTTAATTACATACCAATAGATCTATGTTATTCTTGTACCTTTCTACATATTTAAAGTATTGTAAAAGTAAAGAATTTTTTTTAGGGTTGAGAAAGATTTAAAAAATTAAATGAATAATTTTTTTCTTCTCATTTATCAATTCTAAATGGTTAGAAAAAATCACAATAACTAATATTAAAGTCATTAGTATTCACTCAATCACTATTAATACCAATGCAATCTTCAAATAATAATCTTAAGATATTGAAGTTTTATCAAATTAGACCATCGTAGCACATGCACAAATATGAGACAAAAATCTATTCAATAATACATAAACATGATTGAATTTACCAATTTACTCATTTTAGATAAATAAAATAATCATACCATCACCAATGATCAAGATCCATATGCATGCAACAAGTATAATTATTTGATATTTTGTAAATTCTTCAAAAAATACAATAGGATAAATCCATGTTGATATTGTATAGTTATTTGCAAATAAAATAGTTTTTAATCCCTAATAGTGATTACTAATCCAAAATATATAGACTCAAGTGTCCCAAAATTTATGGATCTGAAAAAAGTTAACTCAAAGTCTAACTAAAGTAATCGACCCTTATCTGAAAATGAACTTTAACTGAACTTAATAGAAAAATTGGAACTAAAGTTCAACTATAAAATGCAATGCTAGTTTGGAAGTTCACTATCTGCATGTCTACTTTATCAAAAAATTATTTAAAATAAACTGAAATTCAAAAGTTTGAATCAATCCACACTAGGGAAGCTTTCAGAGAAGGTGGAGATGAGATCATTCATGGTATCCATAGGAGGACCTTGATGGTATTGCAACATGATCCACTACAAAAATTTGGAAGTTTCTAGCTTTCTTGTAGGTCAATGAACCCACATGTTCCTCCTAGAAAGTTTGCAAGTCTACTTTTTTGCTCATCATCTGCTTAGTGGTTCCTTGAGTAGCTTGACCCCATAGATATTCTTCCAGTTCCCCAACTATTTTGCTGGGAGATGTGACTAGGGATGATGTTTCACATAAAGTGCATCCCATTTTTTCCATAAATTCTCTATCTTCACCATAGACTGTTTGGCTAGGTTCCTATTTTTATTTAACTTATGTTTACATTTATTTAGGGTATTCACCTTCAATTAATCTACCTTTAGCCACTCTTTTGGATTATCTTGATCTTCTTCTTCTATCATAGCTTCTTTCAAAAAATCATCTGGGGAAGTGGATTTTATTTTTTATAAAATTGGGAAGTAATCATCCCATATCATCAAATCCTTATTTATTTCCACCTCCATCTAGTTGGCCAAACTGGCTTCATCACTAATGTAATGATAATATTTTATTGATTTCTTCAAAACTCTACTTTCTAAGGCGTGTAGATCATCTTTCCATAGTTTATCAATAGTTTCTCAACCCTCAAGGTCAAGGTGTAGGGATTCCCCTTTTAATGTAGCTTGTAAAATTGGCTTAGGAGCAACAACATCAATAGGTGGTTATTGTCAAGAGTATATCCACATAAATGAATGACATCAATCAAAGAATAGTCTTATCAATAGATGATTCAATTCGAGAGTGTAACCTCCTTAATAAGAAGAGTCATTCAAAAGAGTAGAATCTTATCAACATTATGAATCCATATCAAGAGTATAAAGCAACTAATCAAGGAGCATCTCTAACTCAATAGGTAATCCCACCTATGTCTCCAATCATATTGTAACTCATAAAATCAAGTGATCTACTTAACCACATAGGTGAGTCTCAACCTTAGTATATCCTAATCCTAGGATAAAGACATCAACCAATGACTAATTCACTCATATAGGTTAATCTAACCCTATATGTTCCAATCAAGACCAAATGTACAACCCAACCAAGTAGGTTATTCCCAACCTATAGGTTTCAATGAGTATTCAAGTACATATTACAACCCAATATGTAAATCTTAACCTAAGGTTTCATTATTTTAATCAAATAGACTTCTCGACCCAAATAGGTTATTCTAAACCTAAGGTTTCATTCAAGTACATAAAGTATGATCAAGTGATCATTCAAATAGAGGTAATTGATGTGGTTTGCATAACGTCACATCATATCTTTCAGGCCCTCACCTTTTTTCAATGCTAACCTTAACATTCCCAAGGTTTCCTAGCATAATAAGCTATAGCATCAAGTCACTTCATGATGTTGATACATATAAGAATATTATAACTCTTTCTTAAGCTAATCATATTTAATGGTATTTCTACCCACAAAATGAAAGTACAAGTTACTCTCCCTTCAATGGATAATTAAATCCTGTGTAAATTACAAGATATCTAATATACTCAAATAACTTAGCATTGAATAACCCATAAGTTATCCTTGTTTAATCATATTTAGTATACTTATACTAATGACAAACGATTCCTCCTATTAAAGAGTAAATACAAGCACTTTCATAGAAAAGAATAAAACAACTCATTCTTCCATTCCCAAGAAAAAATTATGATTTCCTAATGCGAGTATTCTCAAGAAGTCCAAAAAATGCAATCAAATCTCATTCTTTCATAAATAAAGAAAAACAAGAGAAGACTAGATCTTCATGCCTAAAATACGCTTGACCCAATTGGATGACTTGATGCACAACCTTCTATTGGCAACTTGCTAACCTTCAACTTTCCACCTCAAAGTGATAATTCACAATTCCCTCTTTCACATGAAAACTCAATGCTCTCATAAATTAACTCTAAGATCTCACAAAATAACTCTAATCTCTCATAGAATATAGCTCTCATAATATTTAAAGCAAAATAGATTTGCAAAATAATGTGCCCCAAATGAGAGAGCTATCCCATCTATTTATACAAAAAAATGAGACATTGATTCCAAAAGATAAGGCATGCTAGTTGACAACACTCCACATGCAAAATGACTCATGTCACATAGCAAAAAGGTGGCAAAAATCTAAGTGAAAACTCAGGTTGGGATTCTATAGGTAGACCCTTTTGGCTTGACAACAACTTAGGACTAATTCAAATATGCACATGCCTAGAATATGAGAATCGACTTGCAAACAAGATAGATCTCTACGGAAATAGAGAATTCTTAAAATGACACCAAGTTGCAGCCTTTTACCTATTACTTTGGCATGATTTACCAAACAAATAGTCCTCCACTGATCCGGTGGATATTTTTAGTGGAAATTGAAGTTTCTCATTTCTCTCCAGAATTTGCACCATCAGAAAGATCTCAGCGTCCTGATTCCAACGCAACTCGAACAGAGCGAAAAGGAGTCTGTTTATGCAAGTTATGGCCAGTCAAACCTTGGGTCAAACTGGGATCAGGGGGCATCTAGGAAGCGAAAAAAATGATGTCATCAAAAGTTGTTGAATTTGGCATCATCGGAAAGAGCTCATTGAGACGATTCCAGCAACGTTTGTTTCAGCGAAATCCGACATAGTATGCTCAAGATACAGCTGGTCAAAGTTTCAGGTTGACTTGGTGGACTTGAAGGTACAGTGATGACGTCATCATCCGTACAGCTGACGTCAGCACGCGGTACAAAATCTAAAGTGGACCAATCAGAAGTTGACACGTGGCATTCTGTACGGTCCATACATGTCAACGTGGCACGATGAGGTGGCAAGTGACGTCAGCAAGGTCAGCGAATCAGACATTGACATGTGTCAGTCGTACGTCCATGTCAGCATAACACATCAACACATAGTCGATGCCCTGTCAGCATCGAGTCATCCTCCATGTCATCAGAATCGGTGAATCAGGCTTTGCCACGTGGCACCTCCTCGACATGCCACGTGGCCTCTCATCATCGTCCAGCGATTGGGAAGTTTGTTTTTTTTAACAAAATGTTTGTTGGGGGGATTCGATCCCACAACCTTTGACAAGTGTCGTGCGCCTCCTGCCAGTCCGGCTACAATGTCGGGTGTATTTATTAATAGTGAGCGGATGGTTTTGTTAAAGCAAATAGTGGAATCCGTTGGAAATTGTGTGGCCGGCGGGAGTTGAACCCACACCGGCCGGGTTCCCAAAATACGGAGCACCACTATGCCATCAAGCCGTTTTAAGATATACATGGCATCAGATTGTTTTGTTGTATCTTCCAAAACCGAATGCCTTAGATTTTAAAACAAAGCCCTAATTTTAAATTAAACAAACAACTTCTAAATAAAAATAAGCCCTTAAGTTGTAACAAAAGCCCGAAAACAATAACTTGAAGGGCTTAAATAAATTATAGGGGGATTTATTTTTGTTAGGGGAAATTTTCAATGATTTTTATGCAAATTGGGAGATTTTTAAAGATCTTTATGCATTTTGGAGAGATAAGGGGAATATTTTAAAATCTTTTGGTTAAAAAGGGGTGTGAGGTGAGAGTGGAGATTAAGTTTTTTTCAGGTGACGAAGTCTTGAAGCTGTGGTGACACGAAAGAGAGGTCATGTGGAGATTCTTTGAGTCATTCTTGCACGTCAGAATGCTGTTATGCTGCCGAAGTGCTTGGAGAATGATTGTGGTGCTTTGTAATTTATTTTTGGAGTTAATCGGATTGATCTCTCTATTGGAGTGGACTCGGAGACGTAGTCACATTTGTGACGAACTCCGTAATCAAACACTATTTGCACTTCTCTTCTTCTCTCTTACCTTCTCTCAGTTTGTTAATTCCTTCATTTTATTATTTCCTTAAGTTAATTTTGATTTAATTAACTTGGAATAAACATTGTAAATAATATAAGCATTCAATTCTACAATATAGTCTAGATCCTATACAGATCAAGTTGGTATCAGAGCACAGTTGACTATTATTGCAGTTATTTGTTTTTTGAATGCTAACGAGATCCAGGATTTAGAAGGGTGAAGGCAAGCTCGAAGACTTTGATCCTGAGATCGGAAAGCGTAGAACATTTCTGAAGATGTCAGTTTCTGGAATGGAGGTTCTTGAAGAAATCAGTGAGCAGGAATTTTGAAGAGCATTCCTCGAGATGCAGGGTAAGGTGGACATTCTTTTTCAAGAGAGACAAGAATGAAAGGAATGTGAAGTAGGTTCATCAAAGCAAGAAGATCACAAAGACAAGAAAGAGGAACAACATGGAGATGGTGGCAAGCAAACAGATCACCCCTTTTCTTCTTCTCCTCCCTCTTCTCCTTCTTCTCCATCTTCTCCTCATTCTACTTCTTTTAATCCTTTCAAGAGTGGGTATAAGCCTAAAATTAAGTTGGATGTAAAATTTGACTTGCCTAAGTATTGTGGTGAACTTAATGCTGAAAAATTGGATGATTGGATTCAGCAAGTTGAAGTATATTATAGAGTCCAAAACCTATTAGATGATGTTGATAGGATCCAATTAGCTACTCTTCGTTTAGGAGGTACAACCTTAACCTGGTGGGAGAGTAAGTCTAAGGCAGAAGTTTCACAACATGGTAGAGTCAGTTTAACTTGGGCAGAGTTTGTTAATGCACTTAAGAAGCAGTTTTATCCCTTAGGACATATGCAGCAGTTAATGATGGATTGGCAAATGTTTAGGCAAGGGAAAGGTCAAACTGTCCAAGAGTACACCCATGAATTCAGGAAGAGGGTTATTGCTTTGAATGTTCCTTTGTATACCCAGGACACTTTGTTGAAGTACATAGGAGGTTTGCATTCCTACCTTAGGCATTCCATTTTGGTATTGAACCCTTGTAATTTGGATGAAGTGTTTGTTCAAGCTACACACTTAGAGTCAAGGGGTAAAGGATCTTTTATTGATAAGTTTGATAATGATGTAAAGAAACCTTCTAAGAATGCAGAGACAGGGAAAGGAAAGAAGGCAGCTATAGTTAAGAAGGATGAGAAACTTTCTTGCACTCATTGTGACAAGGAAGGTCATGATGAAGATCACTGTTGGAAGTTACAACTCGAACTGAAGCCTAAGTGGGCTCAGAGACATAATCAGAAATAAAAGGGTAAGGAGAAAGCCGCAAATGTTGTTATGGATCTTGGTTCAGATTCAGATGATGAGACTAAGATAATAGCTATGTGTTTGAAAGGTAAAGCTCCTATTTCTGGTGTTTCTATTGCTAGTTGTGCTTCTACTTCTACAGTTAATGATTTATCTGAAGATAAGAAAAGGAATGAGTTGTTTCATTTAAGGGTTGTTGCTAAGAACACTAAAATTGATGCACTCATAGATAGTGGTTCTCAAGTGAGTTTAATTTATGAAAGTGTTGTAAAGAACTTGGGGTTAAAAACTACATTGCATAGGAAACCTTATCCACTAGGCTGGATTTGTGAAAATGATAAGTTGCAAGTAACAAGACAATGCACCTTAAGATTCACAATCACTAGTAAATTTGTGGATGAAGTACAGTTTGATGTGGTTCCACTGGATATATGTGGGATAGTGCTTGGTAGCCCTTACTTATATGACATGAAAGCTATTTTCTATAGGGAAAAGAATCATTATCACTTGTTTAAAAATGGCATTCAGTATATTGTACATTCTCACAGGATTAAGACTGATCGTTCTTTTGCAAACAAAGGGCAGTTAAAGAGGGTAATTAATGCAAGTAAGGAGTTAACTCTTATGTCTGTCAGTACAGGTGTTTCTACACTTGAACTTGGAGTAGCTAACCAGGGTCAAATGTTGCAGGATGCACTTGCAGTATAGCATGAGAAAAAGATGATTGAAAGCATTGATAGTACCTTGGGTAAAAATGTTCATGTTGTAAAGGATCGATGTGTTGTTGAATTATTCTCTTTCATTTCTGCATTGTTGTTCAGCTTGATGCTAGTCAATTTTTGTTGGTTAGTGGCTACGACATTTGATGTAGAAGCTTATGGAAGTGATAGAATAATGTTTATGTTCAACAATGCTATTGCAGTCTTCATTGTGCTTGTGAGCCAGGTATTCAGATGTATAGAGGATATAGGACAAGTGGGGAGGCCAAGTCCTCACTTACTGTCAGAGTAAATGCCACTTTTGGAGGTCCAAAAGGTCTTCAGTGGGGAGGCCTGATCCGGTGGATATTTTTAGTGGAAATTGAAGTTTCCCATTTCTCTCCAAAATTTTCACCATCAGAAAGATCTCAGCGTCCTGATTCCAACGCAACTCGAACGGAGCAAAAAGGAGTCTGTTTGTGCAAGTTATGGCCAGTCAAACCTTGGGTAAAACTAGGATCAGGGGGCATCTAGGAAGTGAAAAAAATGATGTCATCAAAAGTTGTTGAATTTGGCATCATCGCGAAGAGCTCATTGAGATGATTCTGGCAACGTTCGTTTCACCGAAATCCGACATCGTATGCTCAAGATACAGCTGGTCAAAGTTTCAGGTTAACTTGGTGGACTTGAAGGTACAGTGATGACGTCATCATCTGTACAGATGACGTCAGCATGTAGTACACAATCTGAAGTGGACCAATCAAAAGTTGACACGTGGCATTTTGTATGGTCCGTACATGTCGACTTGGCACAATGAGGTGGTAGGTGACGTCAGCAAGGTCAGTGAATCAGGCATTGACACGTGTCAGTCGTACTTCCACGTCAGCATAACACATCAGCACATAGTCGGCGCCCTGTTAGCATCGAGTCATCCTCCATGTCATCAGAATTGGCAAATCAGGCTTCACCACGTGGCACCTCCTCGACATGCCACGTGGCCCCTCATCATCGTCCAGCGATTGGGAAGTTAGTTTGTTTTTTTTAACAAAATGTTTGTTGGGGGGATTTGATCCCACAACCTTTGACAAGTGTCGTGCACCTCCTACCAGTCCGGCTACAATGTCGGGTGTATTTATTAATAGTGAGCGGATGGTTTTGTTAAAGCAAATAGTGGAATCCGTTGGAAATTGTGTGGCCGGCAGGAGTTGAACCCGCACCGGCCGGGTTCCCAAAATACGGAGCACCACTATGCCATCGAACCGTTTTAAAATATACGTGGCATCGGATTGTTTTGTTGTATCTACCAAAATTGAATGCCTTAGATTTTAAAACAAACCCCTAATTTTAAATTAAACAAACAACTTCTGAATAAAAATAAGCCCTTAAGTTGTAACAAAAGCCCGAAAACAATAACTTGAAGGGCTTAAATAAATTATAGGGGGATTTATTTTTTTTGAAGAAATTTCAATGATTTTTAGTGGAGATTTAAAGTCTTTTTGCGTTTTGGAGAGATAAGGGGAATATTGTAAAATCTTTTGGTTAAAAAGGGGTGTGAGGTGAGAGTGGAGATTAAGTTTTTTTCAGGTGACGAAGTCTTGAAGCTGTGGTGACACGAAAGAGAGGTCTTGTGGAGATTCTTTGAGTCATTCTTGCACGTAGAAACGCTGTTATGCTTGCCAAAGTGCTTGAGAGTATGGTGTGGTTGTGGTGATTTTTGGGTTATTGGGATGGGATGCCCTCCCTTTGGGGTGACGTGCATTTGTGGCAAACAAAGTTCTTCTCACTTCATCTCTCTCCTTCTCGCTGGTTTCATTTTTCTTTTTTGTTGTTTTCTTAATTTAATTGGCAGATGGCATAAAATATATAAGCATTCAATTCTGCAATATAGTCTAGATCCTATATAGATCATCCACTTACAAGCAACACATATTTTATTTCGACCTAGTCATAGTCTCTTTATTCGATAGGGAAGATTAATCAACTATACTTAAATAGACTTCAACTATGCTTTGACCAGCATGTTTTATCTGTTATCTATTCCCATTTTATGCATTCAAAATACTTTACATAGCCAACTCAATATTTCCATTGCTTAATATTATTTGGCTAATAAATGTTCCAATATAAAGTAATGCAATAGTTACCAAACAATGATGCATCATGCTATGGTATCGACCAAAGCTTTTAAATTCATATCAACCTTTATCAAATACCAAACATATTTATTAATTTCCCTTTAATAATTGCATAAAATATATAAAAATTGGCCTATATTAATCATATATATAAATATATATTTATATATACATTTTATATTCAAATGAATAAGGTCAAGTTAACATTCATATAATAATCATATCAACTATATATATATATTCCTCTATGTACATGTATACATACATATACATATATTGATATATCTGTATGGACATTTCCATTTTTCACACATACTTATGTATCAACACATGTATACATATGCATATATGTATATATCTTATACATACATATATGCATTTGATTGCACAATCAACCACATACACAATTACTATCTTATTGAAAGGAAATATATGTGTGATGTATATATACATATATACTTAAATGTCACATTGTTTCTTCGATAAGACCATGCTCATAAGCAACCCATTCATAATCTTGCATAGGTACATCTACCTATGTACTCTCATGTACATGCTCCTCCATGCATATGGTCTATCATCACATGCATATGCATACATATATATACATTCAACTTATGTTCACCTCATCAATCAAGCATTGTAACATATGGAAGAACTCATAAGCTCCAAACACACAAACATCATTCAAGAATGCACTCAACCATAATCAAGACCCTTACTAATACAAACACATCATGTCTAAAGGATGACTTACCAGTTCCCAACACAATAACTTGACTCAACCATTCTATTGTGAGTGTGTGTGTAAGGTTAGATAGGTTACCAAATGAATCACTTCTCCTAAGTGATACTTTCCCTCCCTTCCAGAGGATTGAACCTATACATACAACCATATTAGCACATTTGTAATTGTAGTTAGACATTCATAATAAATCCATATGCATCATAAAACTTTAGCATATTCATATAGCAATGATACATGTTCATCTTCAATGTAAACATAATTACTTTTGCAAGGAAATAATACCTATTTTAGTATTCCATTCGTTTAGAAAAAATATCAAAATCATGACTGCATTCACCATTCTATTTACCCGTGAAGGTAAAAGTAACTTAGTAACAACAAGATGTGGTGTGACATATTTCCCCCCTTGTGAATCATCATCCTCAATGATTTAAAGCACATTAACATATATATAAATTCAAATAAGGATTTTACTTACCTTTTCCAAATCATGTAAGAATTATAAAATAATCTTCCCTTGTAACATCACTTCTTGTAATATTTCCCTTCTTGGACCTTGCATCGAGTGTCCTTGTTAATGCATAGGGAGAACTTGTGTGCCTTACACATACGTTCTCTCTCAGAGAGCTTTATTGTAATATTATTACCTCGTATGTACATCCTATGTACAATGCTAACTATATACCACATGAAATTTGTGTCATAGTGACTGGAAAACTTATTCTCATTGGCCCATAAATTCATCCTTAGTGTAACCCAAATAGATAAGGAATGTCAGTGTATTGTACACTACACTGTGGGTCCCATCCTTCCCTTTGGTATTTACATCTTCAAATAATTTAGAAGTCGAGTCCATCCATCACTTACACATCCATTTCCCTTAAACATAATAGTAATTCTATTGACTACTTTTCCATCTTGAGCATATCATCGCTCTTGGACACCTGTCAATTATGAACATAACGATACTGCTTTATATTTTAAGCTTTGTATCAACAAGGTTTCTCATTGATCTTTTGACCTTCTATTCTATTTGAAAACCCTTCTGATATAAGGTTAACCCCATTTCTTAGCCTATTTCATCCTAATAGATTTTTCAACCTTCCTTTCCATATAATGGATCAAATCTCAATGATAGAAGTTTATAAGTATTCTACAAATCATTCAAGATTTGGTTTACCACTTTTTCCTATCCGGCTATAATAATATATTAAGAATTCATTCAATTGAATTCCTCATAATATGATCATAGTTTACAAAACCTTATCATTATTTTCATGTACTCATCTAAGATAACCCTCTTAGGGACACTAAGAAACTACTTCACACAATGAATTATTTAGGACCAAAATCCTATAAATAAAATTTTCAACCAACATTGGTTACCTTGGTGAGTCTATCCACCATATAATTTTATGTCAATTCCATCGACATAGATAGAATAAACTATCTTGTGTTCTACCACTTCCCTTTTGGAATCTCAAGAGAGTATTCATGTCCTGTTGATGATGACATTCGGTCTTCATCTCCTAGCACATTGGACAATAACTTGCTACATACTCTGCAACATCTTTCTCCATCTTTTCCCAAATTTTAGTGGTTCCTCATTCAACACATAATTTTTTCATTTCAATGTCCTGAATATGACATCAATTCCTTCATTTCATTTCTTAATCTCCCAAAATTTTGGGTACTTAGGTTCTTTTACATCCCATAATAGTCTATTCCCACTAAAGGAAAACCTATTTTTTGGTCTCATTCCACATTTGATTCTCTAGTTTAATGGCTAGATATTTTGTGGAGATAAATCTCATTTATCATAGGACATCCATACCTTGAATTTCTTTCATCCTTAAATCATTTTCAAAATTGTAATCCAATTTTTTGCTCAATCTATCTTTCTCAATTAGAATTGGTACCTTTTCAAGTAACAATTCTTGTTCAAGAATGTTGGTTCTCAAAATATATAAAATTTAATTACATACCTAATTACCAAGCATAAATGTTTCTCAATAACTCCAAATCATGAGTAATTTAGATCATTCCTTACTTATTCTTAGGCAATGATCTTCCCTTTCATGATAAAGTAATCTGCATATCCTTTTCTAAGGCATCAATGATGATAAAAATCAATCTTTTAATCAACCATATAGATAATGTATTGAGTGATAATATTCCTTCTCATTGGTCATAATCTTGAACTTTTCATTATTTTTCAATAATTCCAATAATTTATTCTTGTGGTCACAAAATATATGACTTCATTAACATCATGACTTACGAAGAAGTCAAAAGTTCTTCCAAACCAAAAATATATATATTATTTTCATTGGGTGGGGTACTTTATCTAAATCGATCCACTCTCTTTCTTCCCCCCTTAGTGTTTCAACAACATTCGATCAACAAAAAGTTGAACTCCTAGCAAATATTTGCTTTCCCAAAATGATTTACCATTCCTTGTTTTTGGCTTTCTATTTCCTTTTTCTTTCCTCCATGGCATGCCTTGAATATACTTTTTCCAAAGTTAGATTCATCATTAATCTCTAATCTCATAGATTCAACATTTTGGATCATCAAATAAGAGATCTAATGAATAATCAACAACTTTACAAGTTAAGAGGCACTCTAATATTCCAATTCTTTTTTCCATTTATACAAATATCCCTTTTATGGAGGAATACCCATATCCACAAAGCCTCTTTTATTGATGTGTTGTCAACTTAAAGAATTGTTTCCTTACTAATTATATTGATTTGACACATAGTGTCACACTGTGTCCCATTTCCTTTTGGAACCCCAAAACATGTTTGTTGGCAAGTCAGTTTATTTAATCTACACTTCTACCAAACTTAGTACTAACCAAACCTTTGTTGGGCCAATCTGATTTACCTTTTTTAGGTTCCTTTCTCTATATCACATTTCCAAGTGGCTTGTACCAATTGTTGGTACTTTCTCATAACTTTAAGCACTCTAAAGTTGTTTGGTTTCTTTTTCTCATCTTAATTAGAACTCCAAATTGATCTCATCAATTTTGGTTAGTGGAACCATGTACACTTCATCGATTACTTCTTTTTTGACCATTCTAGTCTCTTCCTGTATTTCAAGGTACTACCTCCTTTCTTGCAAGATCTTATCCTTGCACAAAAATGATTTTTTTCAAGAGTTCTCCAACCCCTTGGATACCTCCTTCGTTGATTTAAATTCTCAAAATGTTAATTTTCTACTTCGTTTGAAGTTTTCCATTTTATGCCTTCAATGCATTCATAGATTCATAGTATTCTTACTAAATCCAAAAATCCTTGACTCTTTACAACTATAGGCCGCTTCTAGTAAGGGGTTATTTCATTTTCTTCCTATCCCCTTAGAGTCATTTATCTATTTAGTAGGGTGAAGGTACATTTTGACTACCCTTCAGAACTTTACTGCATAACCTGATTGCATAATCTCCCAATATCCAAGGGGGTATCATAAGGAGTTGGAGTTTCCAATTCTAGGGTGACTCTTATCTTGTCTGAAACTTAAACAAGTTTCCTGGAATTTTATCTTCCTTTTCATTTCCCTTGTTCCTTTCTCTTTCCATCTTGGCATAAGAACTTTTCAACCATTATCTTTTGATAAGGTTTACAAATTCTGTGTAATGAGATCATAGGCTCTAGACCTGAACTTGGTAGCTTTGATACCACATGTAACAACCTCGGTGTTCTACTTAGCAAAATTACAAATATTTCACCTCAAGTGAATAACCCATGGTGTCATAGCTTAGCAATAAATTTTTTTTCCATAGTGTAAATTACATGCACATTTGAAACAAGCACCATTCCAAACTTCCATTGAATTTCACTGTAATTTCACAAATCTTTTGATGACAAAGATTTAATTTGAATAAATTCAAGTTTATCATTACATCCTTCCATATAAATGGGTACATGATACATACATAGCTCTTTTGAGCTTCATATGGCAATAGATATACAAACTATCCTGATGTCGCCACGATGGTGCATACATTCTAGATGTCCTTGCTTGTTGGTGCATGCACTCTAGTTGTCCCCAATGTTGGCACAAATATTTTCAAACCTCAGCCACTAGCACTTTTCTGCCAACCACAAACTCAAATGTAGTCCCCCACACATCTGTCACATATGAAAAGATGGCCCTTCCCTTCAACAAAGAGATTGGTTGGTAAACCCCATAACAATAGCCTATCTGAGCTTAGTGTTATGTCCTACATGGCTAGAACTTGTAGATCCTACAATCCTGAACTAGCATGCATAAATAGATCATAGTGAATTGACAGTGTAACCAATGGAAACTTACACTACTTTGGCCAAATTATTCTCACCTTGTACTTCAAGTGATAGTCATCCTATTCACATACACTTTTATAGCTTAGTTTGGATTATGACCGTTCATATACTATGCTTAGGTATTTTCCTTCCATAGGTAATCCCTAACTTTAGACATAACCTATTCCCCTTTTCCTAATCACAATAGTATTTCTACCAATAAATCCTAAGCATAAATTACCCCATTCAATGGATATTCCCATCTAGGTATAACATATGAGATTTTCTAGTCTATAAATTAACTTTGCATAGATAAGCTATTCACTTCAGAGGACAACCTAGTCCCAAGTATAACTTTATAATCTAAAGTATAGCTATATAAGATTCATCTAATCATAGATTAAATATTCATAAATAACTTACTCCATTTAGTAATGTATCACATTAGTAGGTGGTTCTCATCAAGAGTATATCCACATCAATGAATGACCTCAATCGAAGAATAATCATATCAATAGATGATTCCATTCAAGTGTGTAACCTCCTTAATAAAAAGAGTCATTCAAAAGAGTAGAATCTTGTCAACATTATGACTCCATATCAAGAGTATAAAGCAACTGATCAAGTAGCATCTCTAACTCAATAGGTGATCCCACCTATGCCTCCAATCATATTGTAACTCATTAACTCAAGTGATCTACTTAACCACATAGGTGAGTCTCAACCTTAGTATATCTTAATCCTAGGATAAAGACATCAACCAATGACTAATCTGATCATATAGGTTAATCTAACGCTATATGTTCCAATCAAGACCAAATGTACAACCCAACCAAGTAGGTTATTCCAAACCTATAGGTTTCAATGGGTATTCAAGTACATATTCCAACCTAGTAGGTAAATCTTAACCTAAGGTTTCATTCTTTTACTCAAATAGACTTCTCGACCCAAATAGGTTATTCTAAACCTAGGGTTTCATTTGAGTGTAAAGTCTGATCAAGTGATCATTCAAGTAAAGATAATTGATGTGGTTTGCATAAATTCACATCATATCTTTCATTCCCTCACTTTTTTTTAATGCTAACCTTAACATTCCCAAGGTTTCCTAGCATAACAAGCTATAGTGTTAGGTCACTTCATGATGTTGATACATATTGGAGTATTAGTACTCTTTCTTAAGCTAATCACATTTAATGGTATTTCTAGCCATAAAGAGAAAGTACAGGTTACTCTCCCTTCAATGGATAATTAAATCCTAGTTGTAACTTACAAGCTATCTAATATAATCAAATAACTTAGCAATGAATAACCCATAAGTTATCCTTGTTTAATCATATCTAGTATACTTGTACTAATGACAAACAATTCCTCCTATTAAGGAGTAAATACAAGCACTTTCATAGAAAAGCCTAAAAAAACTTATTTTTCCTTTCCAAAGTAAATGATATGATTTCCTAATGTGAGTATTCTCAAGAAATTTTAAAAAAGCAATCAAATCTCATTATTTCATAAATAAAGACAAATAAGAGAAGACTATATCTTCATGCTTGTAATACGCTTGACCCAATTGGATGAATTGACGCACAACCATATATTGACAGCTTGCTAGCCTTCAGTTTTCCACCTCAAAGTGATAATTCACTATGTCCTCTTTCACAAGATAACTCAATGCTCTCACAAAGTAACTCTAAGATCTCACAAAATAACTCTAAGCTCTCATAGAATATAGCTCTCAAAATATTTGCAGCAAAATAGATTTTAAGAATAATGCATCCCAAATGAGAGAGTTATGCCATCTATTTATATAGAAAAATGAGAAATTGATGCAAAAAGATAAGGCATGTCAATTGATAGCACTCCACATGCAGAATGAATCACCTCACACAACAAAAAGGTTACAAAAATCTAAGTCAAAACTTAGCTTGGAATTCTAGAAGTCGACCTCTTTGGCTTGACAGTAGCTCAAGACTAATTCAAATATGCACATGCCTAAAAGATAAGAATTGATTTGCAAACAAGATAGACCTCTACAAAAATAGAGCATTAATAAAATGGCACCAAGTTGCAGCCTTTTACCTATTCCTTTGGTGTGGTTTACCAAAGTAACAGTCCCCCACTTACAAGCAACACATATTCTATATCGACTTGGTCATAGTCTCTTTATTTGAAAGAGGAGGATGAATCAACTCCACTTAAATAGCGTTCAACTATGCTTTGACCAACATATTTATATTGATATTATCTATTCACATATTATGCATTCAAAACACTTTACACAACCAATGCAATATTCCCATCGCTTAATATCATTTGGATAATAAATGTTCCAATATAAAGTAAAATGCTAGATTCCAAACAATGATGCATCATGATGTGGTATCAACCAAAGCTTTTAACTTCATATAGTTCAACTTTATCAAATATCAAACATATGAATTAATCATCCTTTAATACTTGCATAACACATATACAAATCAACCTATATTAATCATATATATAAATATATATTTATATGTATACATGTACATATATATAAGTCTATGAATAGCATCAATGCTATGTCTTATATATATGTAAATGTATATATGCACTATATATATATATATATATATATATATATATATATTCCACATCAATTAAATATATATATACATTTGATAATCAAATGAATAAGATCAAGTTAACATTCATATAATAATCATATCTACTATATATATACATACATACATATTCCTCTATGTACATGTATATGTATGTATACATATACTGATCTATCTGTATGGACATTTCCTTTTGTCACACATACATATGTATTGACACATGTATACATATGCATATATGTATATATCTTATACATACATATATATATTCGATTGCACAATCAAGCACATACACAATTACTATCTTATTTATAAGAAATATGTGTGTGATGTATATATACATATATGCTTACATGTCACATTGTCCCTTTGATAACACCATGCTCATAAGCAACCTGTTCATAATAGTGCATATGTACATCTACGTATGTACTCTCATGTACATGCTCCTCCATGCATATGATCTATCATTGACATGCATATGCATACATATATATACATTCAACGTATGTTCACCTCATCAATAAAGCATTGTAACATAAGGAAGAACTCATAAGCTCCAAACACATAGACATCATGTCTAAAGGATGACTTACCAATTCCAAACAAAATAACTTGGCTCAACCATTATACTATGAGTGTGTGCATGTAAGCTCAGATAGATTTCATAAAGGTTACCCAACCAATCACTTCTCTTGAGTGATACTTCCCCTCCCTTCCAGAGTATTGAACCTATCCTTGCAACCATCTTAACACATTTACAATGGTAGTTAGATGTTCATAATAAATCCACATGCATCATAAAGCTTTAGAATATCCATATAACAATACATGTTCATCATCAATGTAAACATAATTACTTTTCTAATGATATAATACCTTTTTTTAGTATTCCATTAATTTAGTAGACATATCAAAATCATGATTGCATTCACCATCCTATTTACCCATGAAGGTAAAAGTAAATCAGTAACAACAAGATGAGGTGTGACACTTAATCTACCTCATCTCTTTCTATTTCTTCTTCTCTTTCTTCTCTTATAACTTTATCATTTGTACCTCTTTTCTTGGTTGTATTTCTTCCTCAACTTATTCTCCTGCAATTTCATCCACCTAAACTTCTCTCTAGACTTCTTTTTCTCTCATTGTAATTCTTCTTGTTCTTGGGGAGGAGGAAGAGGAGTATCATATGGAGGAGATGGAGGGGGATGTTGGAACCCTACAAAATTTTGACCTACTAATACCTCTAGTGGTTGCATTACCCCTTTTTTATGTTACATGCTAAAAATAATTTTGTAGAATATCCAAAAGATAGTTTTTTTCCCCATTCTATCTTTCCTTCTTTAGGTCCTATTATGGATTCAAGCCCCGCATGAAAATTTGGAAAATTTCAAAATATTCATTTCTTCCCTAATTCCCCTTCTTATATTTTCCTTTTTGTTCAATTGGTGATTCAAGTCCCAAATAGATACTTGGACTAAGGTCCAAATCGACTTCTTCCATTTGATCCCACTCTTCCCTTTTTTTTTTTCATGTAGTTGGGACTTTGGTTCTCAATTAGACTTTTGGAGATAAGTATGAAAGATTGTGACCTTTATAAATTCCTATCCCTACCTTTTCCTTTCATCCCATTAATACTTTGGGTCCCGATGGGACAATCAAACTCACTTTTTGCAAGTCTACAAGCTCTTTGTGGTGAGTCTTTCTTTGACCTGTGAAAGTGTAGAAAGTTGTCATGTGGCACACTTTCCATGAGTTTACCAAATCCTTGTGCCGGGCTCCTCTTCAGCCCATGGAAGCATGAAAATGTTCCATGTGAAACGCTTTTTTTTTAGTTTTCTAACTCCTTGTGGTGGGTCCCTCTTTAGCTCACAGATGTGTGAAATGATGCCATTTGGCATGCAAAAATTTGAGAATGGATCTGAGTCTAATCAAGATTAGGGATCTCAATTGAAATTATTTCCTTGTCCTATCAGGACTTCATGCCCTGATAAGACTTTTGGACCAAAGGTCATAAAGGTCCAAGTTTGATCAAGATTGCTGATCCTAATCAGTTTTCTTCTCTCATCACATTAGGACTTCGAGTCTCGACAAGAATTTTAGACCTAAGGTCCAAAATTTCAAAAGTTCAATCGAGTTTCCCATTCTTGATTGGTCTCCCCTTTCTTATTTATAATCCCATTGGGACTTTGAGCCCAACAATCCAACCAGGATTCCTAATTTTGATTGTTCTTTCATTTTTTCTAGGATCTTATCAGGGTTTTAGGACCTAATTAGAGTTTCGAACCAAAGGTCCAAAATTCTAGATCCATTTTGGTTTCCTAGACCTAATTTCCTTTCTTGTTAGGAATTCATAATTTTTATGGAATTTTGGATTTTCAACTCGATAGTTTGAATCTTATTTCAATTTTTTCTCCCACCCTTCAATTCTTTCTACCTTAGGAACTTATCAGGTTTTCATGACCCAATTGGACTTTTGGACATTCTTCAAAATTTTCAATTTTTCACCATTAATGTTGTAACAACTCTCTCAACTACTAATTTGATTCTTGGGGCTACAACAATTATCTTAAATGCATTCCTCAACAATTGTAAGTGGGATAAGGTAGCGACCATGCTTTTTTATGGTTCTCAATCCTCCTTTCTATCAAAGCTCCAATCTTGGCTGTGATTTGCTACAAATTTCATGGGGGTTTTTTTCCTCATTTTTGTGCTCATTAATGTAGGGGAATGAATTCTTCATGGGAGTTAGGTGTTTGTGGTACACAAAAGCATGGGGGCCTATGTAGTTTGTACCATTTTTGGCTCCTAGTCCCAATGTACCTCAAGGACGTAAAAGAAGATAAATTACTATTTTCAAGAGGAGGAGATTTAGAAAAAGAGAGAAGAGAAGAGATAAGTAGTTACAAAGCCAACAAAAGAAATATTTTCACAAGAAATTCTAGGTTTCAACTTTCAGTTCTAGGTATAGCAATTTTGTATTGTAATGATTTGGGTTTGATCCCAAGCTTGTAATAACAATTTCAAACTTTTAATATTATGTGATTAAAGGCATAATAAACCTTAGAAAAGTGTCTACTTATGTATGGTATGTATTTCCAAGTGTATAATTGATTAGTTTTTCAAACAAAAAATTGTAAAATCTGTGCAAGGCCTTTGCATGGTATCTTTTCAATATAATAAAGGAAATGTATGGTTATTCTTGAGGATTACTAATTAGACTCTCTTAATATTTTGGAACTATCTATTGTATTTCTAAATGAATATGTAGAGCTTAGATTGCAAGTGCATTTCAAAAGGAATAGTCTTTTATGGTGACTTGATTAAGTCATTTCCTCATTTTTCAGTTATTACATCTTTGGTTAAATCTAGAGACTTTGTTTCCCAACAAATAAAGGCACTAGTCTATGATTGCATTTCTCTCCTATCACCCTCAAAACACTCCAAACACATAAATTAAAAAAATGTTTAAAGTTTTATTTTCTATGATTTACTGCCATGTCTGAATAAATATAGCAATACAAGGGTGTATCATAAACTCATTCTTAGACACATATATGGTAGATTATCTGTTAGCAAGATGCTCAACCTTGTCCAAAATTTAGCACATAGGTATATTGAGACAATAGTATTGGGATACATTATGCAGTGGGTATAGTTTTTTGTAAGATATTGTTTAGTGTTTCAAATCATCAATTTTGTATCTTAGGGAAAACCCCCTTGGTCTTGTAGATATAGAAGTGAAGGAGGTCTTACCCACCATAATCATTGGCCCTTAGTTGCTTAACCTAAATATAGGCTTGTGGTAATTTACCAAGCTTGGAACCTTTGACATATAGAAGATTATAAAACCTTAGGTATTTAGGGCCTACAACTTCAATCACCAACAAAACGACATTGTTATCGAGGAGTAAAAAGTAGTAAAAGAAGTTTTCAATTGTGGATTTTGTTTGGATAAGTTTGGAATCCAATCAACTTACACCAATAGAGTGACACATGAAGAATGGAAAAGGTTGATGGATTGATGTTAATTGAAGAGTTTTTTGGTGGCTATAACCCAATATCAAATTTGTTCCTTAGAGATTCATATAATTTAAGGATTTATTCAATTTTGTGAGGTGGTGACTCTTCTATCAAAGAACAAGGTTTTGTTGTTTTTGTTCATGTTTCATGAACACATATCAAGTGATTGCAACTAAGTATTTGGTACTCTATTTTCTTCCATCTCAAAGCAAGGTTTGTTTTTTAATAAATAAGCTACTTTCTTTATCCTCTTTGTTTTACCTTGTATAAGTAATTATAACCAACCATGGATTGTTAGAATGTATGTGTAAACCTTATGGATACTTCATCAAATGTAACATATAATTTGAAACCTAAAGAGTATGAAAGGATGCATGTTCAAAAAATTTATGAGGATGAATCACCCAACTATTCATATAGCCCAACACAAACAATATATTTATATTTAATCATAAAATCATCCATAATTGAAAAGAAGTTAAGGATAGAGGATCTTAAAGAGCTCAAGAGACAATGTGAGTTTCAATTCAAGGCTCTACAATTATAAAAACCCATTTATGTTATAAAAAATGGGTTTCTTCATCTCTTATTTTCTTGTTTAATCCCATTTATAAGAATCTTTACCTTTCTTGGGTCAACTATGAATGGAAAATGATGAGACCTGTTCAATCTATAGATTGATGCCTAGGTTCAATGGTTATGATCAATTGGATGGGGATGCACATGTTGAGGTACTTTTAGAATTCATGGAGAGGTATCAATTTGAAAATGAAGACATGTGGATGATATTTTTAGTTAGGACTGGATGGAAATGAACTAAATTGGCATATGAGCTTTCCCAATAATTCTTTTACTTTATGGAATCAATGTGTGACTGCATTTGAAGAGGAATATGCTTTGCACTTGGACCCTTCTGCTCTTGTTGAGGAATTAGAAAACATCACATGGAAAGGAGAGTCTAGCATGGAGTTCATTAATAGGTTTTTTGTTTCCCTTTCCTAGATCCCAAATGATTGTAGACCTAGCACACCTTCTTGTATGAACATGTTTCCTAGAGCTTATAATTTTTCTCTAGGTTCTGATTCAATACAAGAAGAATTTCATTTGTAAAACATGCATTAGGATATGTTCCTTGATTTCATTGATGATGTGAGAAGGGACATGATTGTAAAATTATTATCCTCAAGGATAGAGGCTCCTAGTGGTGAACTTGTTGTTGAAGACAATGATTATTTGGAGATGGCATCAAGTAGAAGAACAATATCAAGTGATGATTTTTTTGTAGATGGGTAGAAGAAGGTTTGTTTCCTTTTATGAAAACAATATAGATGAAGATAATAGTGTGTGAACTTACCTTTAGTTGGATAAATCATCTATGGGTAATTGTATTGAAAAAATAAATCTGATTTCTATTATGTGAATGAGGAGTATGACCCTACTATTTTTGAAATAGTGTGAACAATATAGAGGATGTGTAGGCGAGAGATTAATAAAATGAATCAAATTAGGTATATGATTATGAAAATCATGCATATGTTGGTGATGTAAGTTGAATGAACATGAAATTACCTTTTTTTTATCTTTAATCTTATTTTTTCCATTTTTTTGATTTTGAGGTTTCCACTAATTGTTTACATAAGGATATCATAGGTGTACTTGTACATGAAAATAAACATGTAGATATAAGTTTTTATAATGCTAATAATATTCATTGTGAAGAGTTTTTACTTGAAGAATGTGACTGTGGTGATCATATGGATGCATATGAGATCCTATTTCTTTGGTGTGCAACTTATAGTCTTCCTTATGCAAAATACACTTCAATAGGGTCATATGAAAGTGATGTTGAGTTGAGAATGGAAGGATAAGTGTACCATAGGTTTAATTTTTATAGCACATATGTCACAAAATATTTCCAAGAGATTGAAACAAAGAGACAATATGAAGAGTGTAGCTCTTTACATAAAGCATTTCATAATCTAAATGGTTGTGTTGATGAAGTTTGCATCAACATAAATGACTGTAAGGTATGCTGATTGTTTGTTATCCCTAAGGTGAGTGAATTTGAGTATGAGGAATTCCTTTGTGATGAATATTTAGCTTCTCATAGTGTGGATACCAATGTCCTTGATTTTGAGATATTCATTTGGGCCCAATATGCATCTTGCAATGGTGTTGAGAAGTAATAAATCTCCACGTTGATCATATATTGGTTTCTCATGTTTCTTATATCCATACACTTCAAAGTTTTCAATTTGATCTATTAGAGGATGAGTTCCCCCTACAAGTCAACAAGATCAAGTGAGGTATTTTTCTTTGCAAAGGGAATTGGAGGCATTCTCTTTTTTCCTTGATCATCCGTGGAGGTCAATAGGTATGAAAATACCATGGTTTTAGGTGATGTTGACCTATATTTTTAATGTATGTCACCATCTACTATAAAATGAAGGATGTAGTACATGGAACTATGGTGGCTCATGTTATGTGGTTTCCATGCAATAGCAAGATCAATGATGGAAAAATAATTCACTTTTAAAGTTGTAATCATATATTTGAGCTTGCAAGAAGAAGGCTACACTTACTCCAATTATGTGATAGAATCAACTATGGGTTGAGGGAAATCAGTTCATTCAACAAGTTTTTCTTTGATAGAGGCAAGTATTGGTTCTTCATTTTTGGGGGCCTAGGGCCACCAAATGAATTTTCAAGGTAGAAGTTTTAGTGTTGAAAAAGTAAGCCTATATAGAGACCCAATGGATGACGGGTTACTTCCAAAAGATCTAGATTCCCATTTTTCTTGCAAGAGACACACATCCCCAACTAGAGCCACTATTGATACCCTATAAAATTTTCACCTACCAATCCCTTCAGTGGTTGCATTACCCCTTTCCCATTTTGCATGGAAAAACCCATTTGGAAAAATTTCTAAAAAATAGTCATTTCCCCTTTCTTTCTTTCCTTCTTTAGGTCCTTTCAAGGATTCAAGCCCCAAACAAACATTTAGACCAAGTACAAATGTCTATTTATCATCTAATTCCACCTTCTTCTATTTTCCTTTTTTTTTGGTTGAGGATTCGGGTCTTGAATAGACACTTGGACTAAGTGTTGGAACACAACAATCTACTAAGAGGGGGGATGAATCAGTAGATCTTAAAATTTCAACCCTTATATGCTTTATATATATTAAGACTTAACATGCAAGTTCATGAACATGCACACACACAAGTATCACATAACACAATATGTACGTGGAAACCCTATATGGGGAAAATCCATGATGAAAAATGTTGCTAGGAGCTATTGTCCTAATCTAGCCTCACAATAAAAGTTTAGTTACAATGTTTAAGGGTTTTTTCCCTAAGGATACACCAATTCCTTACCTTTAGGAGTACCCACTCCAAGGAAGCACCCACTTCCTACTTTGAGCACCTACCCAGATATTTGATTGTAGCCACCAATCAAATTTACAATAATGTTAGTTATAGATTGTTCGATAGAACACAATTCATTGATGCAACTTAGTTTGCAACTCCTCAACACTTGATTTTGACCTTTGTA
>VDFB02283923.1:0-37339 GCA_007258455.2 Sequoia sempervirens | reverse complement strand
AATGGAAGATAATAAACTTGAACTGAAGAAGCTGAACTTGAATAGAAGAACTACTCAACGTCAAGAATGTGCACTCAAGATCCCACTGAGGGCGAGGTGCTAACATATGACGGAGTCTAAGAAATTGAAATTATGAACTATTAGGCGGATAATCAGCCATGAGAAAACAATTCCACGCTACCACCAAACAGTGGGGGGAAAAGATTACAAAATAAGCAATTCATCCGCTGCGGTGGGCATCCACAATGCTGTGGGAATTCACCACTATGAGTGGGTATGAGATATTACAATCAAATTAACCTCACTGGCGGTAAACCATCCAGGGGACTTATGTGAGAAGAAAGAGAAAGAAATTGCAGCCAATTAAACTGGAACAACTACTGTTTACAGTTTGTACAATGTGAAATAAACTGCAAATTACATAGGAAATATAGAATTCTTCATACACAAGATTAAGAGATGATTTGCAATGGTATTTTAACCCTCTAACAGCTGCTAATAAATCAGAAATCAGAACTTCAACAAACTGATTTTAAAACAGTAAACTGGAAATTTCAATCTGCAACTGTGAGAATCAATGAAAATATCATAACTCACTCAAATCTTCTCCGAATGGCGTGAAACGAGTTGCAAATGCACCTTACAAGTCTGGCGCCCAAGTTAGACTCCAGAAACAGCCTCCAAATGCTCTAGTTTATTTGGCACGAATCCCAAGGCATCATCAAATGGTACGGCCCATGAAGAAAATCGATTTTGCAATATAAAATTTAATACTTGGAAATAAATTCCCAAATTTGGTGAAAGATGGCGCCCGCAGATAACTAAAGCATGGCCAAAGTACCCAGAACAAAATAAAATTCACTTCAGAAGTTATGAACAAAACTCAGCTTCAGCTGTGTAAAAACCAGGAACTTCAAAACTGTAGAATTCTCCAAAATTCACAACCTTTGTTGCTCAATCTGCTAGTCTGATGTGAGAAGCAGCAATATTCCAACTAGGTGTTGTATTTCAAACACGAAATTGGGAAGGGGCTAGGAGGTAGCATCCTCGAAGCAATAGCAAAATGTCCATAGTCATTTTGACAGCATAACAGTAATGTAATTGATGGATATCCAATGCTGGGGTCATGTCTTCATTTTATAAGAAATGAGAAACTCTTCAACTTCCTCAATTGGCACGCCAAAAGACAACCATTTGAATTCTCCTTATTTTCAAATTTCATAAAATATATTCCTCATAAAGTGGCGTCCACTTTCCTCCAAGCATAAATTCAAAAATATAAAATATTATTATCACCTTATGACAAGGCGTACCCTTCAAATCCCCTTTTTAAAACAACTTGCAAGTTGTATCCTTAGGCCAAGGGGTCAATTGAAAATTATAACACTTATGCCAATACTTAGTAGATTTCAACAAATTAAGCTTGAGAGGAAGATATTGAAACAACCAATAATATGCTCACTGAAGAGAAGACTGAAGACAACCAACTGCATACTGCCACAACCATCATTTACTAAAAATAGTAAATAAAATGAAATGCTACAAAAGCCAAGCCCATGAAACCCTAATTTCCACCTCATTCCAGTCTACGGGTTCCGGAATAGACTGAAGAATGCCAATGCTGATCACTGATGAGAAGGGGACATTACAGTCCGCCCTCCTCGAAATTGCTTGTCCCCAAGCAACTGCAAAGATGGATGCAACAAAATCTGTTCACCTTCCCACGTAGCATCTTCAATAGGCAAATTCCTCCATCTCACCAAATATTCTTTGATTGTCCTTCTTCTCAAAGAACGTTCTCTAGTGTCAAGGATCTCTTCTGGAATCAACACTAAATGACCTTCCTCATCCAATGGAGGTAATTCTGATGTAGCCACCACATTGTGTCCAATTGCCTTCTTGAGGCGAGACACATGAAAAACATTATGTATTTTGCTTTCAGCTGGAAGTTCCAACTCATAAGCAACTTCACCAATCCTTTTGGTGATTTTGAAAGGACCATAAAAGCGTGGCTTCAACTTTTCTGCACCACTCTTCTTGAGAGAAGATTGTCTATATGGCTGAAGCCTCAAATAGACCATGTCCCCAACTTCAAAAGACCTTTCCACACGCTGCTGATCAGCGTATAACTTCTGCTGATTTTGAGCTTGTTGCAGATTTTCCTTAAGAGTTTTCAAGATGTCTTGGCTTTGTTGTAACATATCCAATGCTTGTGGGGCTCTACTATCACCAAACACTAGATCAACAAAGTTAGTAGCCTCATAACCATAAAGAGCCTTAAAAGGAGACATCTTAATTGACATGTGATAAGAAGAGTTGTAACAATACTCTCCTAAATGAAGCCATTTAATCCAAGCTCGTGCTGTCCTGAAACATAGTTCCTTAGGTAGCCCTCTAACCACTTGTTAACAATTTCTGATTGCCCATCTGTTTGTGGGTGATAACTTGTGCTTGGAGTAAGCACTGTCCCACTCAATCTGAAGATCTCCTGCCAAAAAACACTTAGGAACTTGCTGTCCCTATCACTGACAATTGTTTTAGGCAACCCATGCAAACGGAACACCTCTCTAAAAAACAGCTCAGCCACTTGAGCTGCTGTAAATGAAGTGGTAACAGCAAAGAAATGAGCAAATTTCGTTAGTCTATCAACCACAACAAATATACAGTCACGTCCTTGCACCTTGGGCAACCCCGTGATAAAGTCCATGGCAATACTTTCCCACTTCTGATTTGGAATAGGCAAGGGCTGAAGTAAACCAGCAGGAAAAGAGTGTTCATTTTTATTCCTTTGACAAATAGGACACTCTCGAATGTAATTCAAGACTTCATCTTTCAAACCTTTCCAAGTGAATCGTTCACGAATCTGCTTGTAAGTCTTGAAAATCCCTTGATGACCAGCAAGGGGAACATCATGAAAAGATTGTAGAATCTTTTTCTTAAGCTTAGATTCTTGTACTAAAAAGATTCTATCTTTATAATAAATTAATCCATCAACCAACTTATACCTTTCATCAACCAATTGACCTTCTAACAAGCTGGTTGCAAACTGATTTTTAACATAATCAGCAGCAATTAATTCTTTCCAATCTGCTGATAACTCACAAATTGACTGCAAATGAGGCCTTCTAGAAAGTGCATCAGCAACTATATTATTTTTTCCTTTGACGTATTCAATGTCAAAGTCATATGCTTGGAGTTTACTTACCCATTTTTGCTGCCTTTCATTCAATTCCTTTTGGCGCATAAAATGTTTAAGACTGTTGTGATCAGTCTTAACAACAAATTTACTTCCCACCAAGTATTGACGGAATTTAGACAAAGCATGCATGATGGCAAGCATCTCTTTGTCATAAATAGAGTAAGTTTTTTCTGCCCCTCTCAACTTTCTACTCTCGAAGACAATAGGATGTTTGTCTTGCATTAGGACAGCTCCAACTCCTTCTCCTGAAGCATCACATTGTAATTCAAAAGGTTTTGAGAAATCCGGAAGTGCCAATACTGGACACGAACTCATGATTTGTTTAAACTTATCAAAAACCTCTTGTGCTTGCTTAGTCCAAAGAAAAGCTCCTTTCTTTGTAAGATCTGTCAAAGGTGCAGCTTGATGAGAATAACCTTTTACAAATCTTCTATAGAATCCACATAACCCTAAAAAACCTCTCAAATGAGAAATAGTCTTAGGAGTTGGCCAATCAAGAATGGCCCTTATCTTTTCTGGATCCACTTTCACACCCTTTGAGCTGATAATGTGGCCAAGGTATAAAAGTTCTTCCATCCCAAACTCACACTTTGACTCTTTGGCGAATAGACATTCCGCCTCTAAAATGGTAAGCACTTCTTCCAAATGCTTAAGGTGCTCTTCCCAAGACTTACTGAATATGAGAATATCGTCGAAGAAGATGAGCACAAACTTCCTCAACTGCTGTCTAAAAATCTTGTTCATACAAGATTGGAATGTGGCTGGAGCATTTGTCAAACCAAAAGGCATGACAAGAAATTCAAAATGCCCAAAGTGGCATCTAAATGCTGTTTTTTCTATATCCTCCTCCCTCATTCTGATTTGGTGATAGCCCGAACGAAGATCAATCTTTGAGAAGAACATTGCCCCATGGAGCTCATCAATAAGCTCATCAATCCTAGGGATAGGATATCTATTCTTGATGGTTTTCTGATTTAATGCGCGATAGTCAACACACATACGCATTGTACCATCTTTCTTTTTGACCAGCACTACTGCTGAGGCAAATGGACTCTTGCTTGGTCTAATAAAACCACTTTCCAACAGCTCCTTGATGGCCTTTTCAATTTCATCTTTCTGCCTCTTTGGATAGCGGTAAGGTGTAGTAATGACTGGTTTTGCTCCTTCTTCTAATTCAATCACATGTTCTGAACCTCTTTCAGGAGGTCTTCCAGGAGGTAAGCTTCCAAAGACTTTACTTTTCTTTGAAAGTAAGGCTTGAATATCAGGATGATATTGCCTTTTTTCCTCAACTGGATCAGCTGGTAAAACCATACATTCAACAGCCCATTCAACTTGATCATGGCGGATCAGCCTTTCCATCCTTTTCAAAGACACAATTCGAGGGCCTCCATTTGACATCCCTCTTAAAACAACCTTCTTTCCATTAGACTGAAATTTCAGCTCCATGGTTTGCAAATTCATGTGATCTCACCAAGAGATCGCAGCCATTGTATGCCCAACACAACATCAGTGTCTCCTATACCCACCACATAAAAATCATCCTTAATTTCATGATTCCCTAATTGCAAAGATAGATTAGGAATTCTCCTTGTGCAAGACATAGTGAAACCATCCGCAACCATTACTTTGAAACCATCAAAATTTTCAGTCTTTAAACCTTTTCTAGCAACTAGCCCTTCATCAATAAAATTGTGAGTTGCTCCAGTATCAATTAGGGCAACTATCCTTTGTGAATTTACAACTCCATGAACCCTAAAAGATTCATTCTTTTGAAAACTGGATAGTTGTGCAAAAGCACTACTATCTCCAACCTCTTCGGACTTGTCTTCTTGAACTTCTTCACCTTCACTGCTTGCTGATTCGTATTGCTGATCAGACGAATCAGATTCTGATCCATAATCAGAATAGCCCTCCATTTGAACTACTTTGCCTCTTCCATAGCAACGGTGGCCTTTCACCCAAGGCTCACGACAAGTGAAGCAAACTCCATCCTTTCTAAGCTGTTCTTTGAGCTCTTCGGACAGCCTTGGTGGAAACTTCTTGGGCAGATTTGAAGATGGCCTTTTATCCTTCTTATGGCTGAATGTTTTTGAGTGAAACTTAGGTCTTGGGGCTGCCAATTCCATGCTCCTAGCTTTCTTGATAGCTTCATCCAATGTTGGAGGATCAAATGCTTTGACCCAACCCTTCAATGGCTCCATTAAACCTTCAGCAAAAAGGACTACAAGTCTTCTTTCAGTAATGTTGGGCACCATTACTGACAACCTCTGAAAATCAGCCACATAACTTTCTAAAGATCCTTGCTGTTTCAACTGTGCCAATTCTCTAAACTTCAATTCCGGATCTTTGGTGTCAAATCTCTCAATCAGCTTATTTGTAAACTCTCCATAAGTGCGAATAAGGTTGTGGCCAAGAGTGACCAAACCGTGAGTCCACCATTCATGAGCTATGCCATCTAAGTGCAAGGTAGCAAATTTGATAGCATCTTCTTCCGGCATAGGTCTAAGGGAGAGGTAGTTATCTAACTTTTGCACCCATGACCTGGCTGTACACTTGTTACCACCATCAAAATGTTCCATAGTGATCTTTCCCAATGCTTGGTAAAAATCATTTCTAGGGCCTGCAGGAGGACGTTGATCATTCCTACCACCATTTCTCCGACTCCTTTGATTCATGAATTGATCAAAGGTCCATGCTCCTCTCATGTCAAGAGGTAAGGACACATACTCCATATAGGCTTGACGAGCATCATCAGCAAAGTTTGGAGTAGCCTCAACTGGTTGTTGCTCTTCCCTTGGTGTGAAAACAGGAAAGAGGGGTCTAGAGGATGACCCACTATGAATTGTAGTATGCTGACCTACAATTCTGTCCCTAGTATTCACCTCAGGACTGCCACTGTTATTATTTCCATTCACTCCACTATTTTCTCCAGCTGAGTTATTTTGGGGCTGAATAATACTCTGAGCTGCTTGCTGATCCAACTTGGATAACAAACGGGACATCATATCTATCATCCCGTCAAACTTCTTCTCCACTCTATCCCTTTCTTCATTATCTTTTCTTACTGAATCTGACATTATGACAGTTGTGTGATCAACCACTTCCACTGAATTATCTGAACCTTCCACTGTTTTACCAAGGTCTCTTAGAACTTCTGAGAAGGTATCTGCCTCTGGAACGGGCGGAAACTGATGCTGATTTCTGGCCTGACTTCTAGTGTATGGCCTTGTGTCTCTGTCACTCATCAGTTCACTACTGCAATCAGCCACAGGATGGCAGGGTCTTCTGCTCTGATACCACTGAAATATGCTAACCAATTTTTTCGAAGAAAGACTCACAAATAACCAGCAATAGATGATTAGATTAGCGTTAGCCTCAAATACAAATCTGAACTTGAATGGAAGATAATAAACTTGAACTGAAGAAGCTGAACTTGAATAGAAGAACTACTCAACGTCAAGAATGTGCACTCAAGATCCCACTGAGGGCGAGGTGCTAACATATGACGGAGTCTAAGAAATTGAAATTATGAACTATTAGGCGGATAACCAGCCATGAGAAAACAATTCCACGCTACCACCAAACAGTGGGGGGAAAAGATTACAAAATAAGCAATTCATCCGCTGCGGCGGGCATCCACAATGCTGTGGGGATTCACCACTATGAGTGGGTATGAGATATTACAATCAAATTAACCTCACTGGCGGTAAACCATCCAGGGGACTTATGTGAGAAGAAACAGAAAGAAATTGCAGCCAATTAAACTGGAACAGTACTACTGTTTACAGTTTGTACAATGTGGAATAAACTGCAAATTACATAGGAAATATAGAATTCTTCATACACAAGATTAAGAGATGATTTTCAATGATATTTTAACCCTCTAACAGCTGATAGTAAATCAGAAATCAGAACTTCAACAAACTGATGTAAAACAGTAAACTGGAAATTTCAATCTGCAACTGTGAGAATCAATGAAAATTATCATAACTCACTCAAATCTTCTCCGAATGGCGTGAAACGAGTTGCAAATGCACCTTAGAAGTCTGGCGCCCAAGTTAGACTCCAGAAACAGCCTCCAAAGACTCTAGTTTATTTGGCACGAATCCCAAGGCATCATCAAATGGTACGGCCCATGAAGAAAATCGATTTTGCAATATAAAATTTAATACTTGGAAATAAATTCCCAAATTTTGTGAAAGGTGGCGCCTTCAGTTGACTAATGCAAGGCCAAAGTACCCAGAACAGAATAAAATTCGCTTTAGAAGTTATGAACAAAACTCAGCTTCAGCTGTGTAAAAACCAGGAACTTCAAAACTGTAGAATTCACCAAAATTATCAACCTTTATTGCTCAATCTGCTAGTCCTGATGAGAAGCAGCAATATTCCAACTAGGTGTTGTATTTCAAACACGAAATTGGGAAGGGGCTAGGAGGTAGCATCCTCGAAGCAATAGCAAAATGTCCATAGTCATTTTGACAGCATAACAGTAATGTAATTGATGGATACTCAAATGCTGGAGTCATGTCTTCATTTTATAAGAAATGAGAAACTCTTCAACTTCCTCAATTGGCACGCCAAAAGACAACCATTTGAATTCTCCTTATTTTCAAATTTCATAAAAAATATATTCCTCATAAAGTGGCGTCCACTTTCCTCCAAGCATAAATTCAAAAATATAAAATATTATATCACCTTATGACAAGGCGTACCCTTCAAATCCCCTTTTTAAAACAACTTGCAAGTTGTATCCTTAGGCCAAGGGGTCAATTGAAAATATAACACTTATGCCAATACTTAGTAAATTTCAACAATTAAGGCTTGAGAGGAAGATATTGAAACAACCAATAATATGCTCACTGAAGAGAAGACTGAAGACAACCAACTGCATACTGCCACAACCATCATTTACTAAAAATAGTAAATAAAATGAAATGCTACAAAAGCCAAGCCCATGAAACCCTAATTTCCACCTCATTCCAGTCTACGGGTTCCGGAATAGACTGAAGAATGCCAATGCTGATCACTGATGAGAAGGGGACATTACAGTCCGCCCTCCTCGAAATTGCTTGTCCCCAAGCAACTGCAAAGATGGATGCAACAAAATCTGTTCACCTTCCCACGTAGCATCTTCAATAGGCAAATTCCTCCATCTCACCAAATATTCTTTGATTGTCCTTCTTCTCAAAGAACGTTCTCTAGTGTCAAGGATCTCTTCTGGAATCAACACTAAATGACCTTCCTCATCCAATGGAGGTAATTCTGATGTAGCCACCACATTGTGTCCAATTGCCTTCTTGAGGCGAGACACATGAAAAACATTATGTATTTTGCTTTCAGCTGGAAGTTCCAACTCATAAGCAACTTCACCAATCCTTTTGGTGATTTTGAAAGGACCATAAAAGCGTGGCTTTAACTTTTCTGCACCACTCTTCTTGAGAGAAGATTGTCTATATGGCTGAAGCCTCAAATAGACCATGTCCCCAACTTCAAAAGACCTTTCCACACGCTGCTGATCAGCGTATAACTTCTGCTGATTCTGAGCTTGTTGCAGATTTTCCTTAAGAGTCTTCAAGATGTCCTGGCTTTGTTGCAACATATCCAAAGCCTGTGGGGCTCTACTATCACCAAACACTAGATCAACAAAGTTAGTAGCCTCATAACCATAAAGAGCCTTAAAAGGAGACATCTTAATTGACATGTGATAAGAAGAGTTGTAACAATACTCTCCTAAATGAAGCCATTTAATCCAAGCTCGGTGCTGTCCTGAAACATAGTTCCTTAGGTAGCCCTCTAACCACTTGTTAACAATTTCTGATTGCCCATCTGTTTGTGGGTGATAACTTGTGCTTGGAGTAAGCACTGTCCCACTCAATCTGAAGATCTCCTGCCAAAAAACACTTAGGAACTTGCTGTCCCTATCACTGACAATTGTTTTAGGCAACCCATGCAAACGGAACACCTCTCTAAAAAACAACTCAGCCACTTGAGCTGCTGTAAATGAAGTGGTAACAGCAAAGAAATGAGCAAATTTTGTTAGTCTATCAACCACAACAAATATACAGTCACGTCCTTGCACCTTGGGCAACCCCGTGATAAAATCCATGGCAATACTTTCCCACTTCTGATTTGGAATAGGCAAGGGCTGAAGTAAACCAGCAGGAAAAGAGTGTTCATTTTTATTCCTTTGACAAGTAGGACACTCTCTAATGTAATTCAAGACTTCATCTTTCAAACCTTTCCAAGTGAATCGTTCACGAATCTGCTTGTAAGTCTTGAAAATCCCTTGATGACCAGCAAGGGGAACATCATGAAAAGCTTGTAGAATCTTTTTCTTAAGCTTAGATTCTTGTACTAAAAAGATTCTATCTTTATAATAAATTAATCCATCAACCAACTTATACCTTCCATCAACCAATTGACCTTCTAACAAGCTGGTTGCAAACTGATTTTTAACATAATCAGCAGCAATTAATTCTTTCCAATCTGCTGATAACTCACAAATTAACTGCAAATGAGGCCTTCTAGAAAGTGCATCAGCAACTATATTATTTTTTCCTTTGACATATTCAATGTCAAAGTCATATGCTTGGAGTTTACTTACCCATTTTTGCTGCCTTTCATTCAATTCCTTTTGGTGCATGAAATGTTTAAGACTGTTGTGATCAGTCTTAACAACAAATTTACTTCCCACCAAGTATTGACGGAATTTAGACAAAGCATGCATGATGGCAAGCATCTCTTTGTCATAAATGGAGTAAGTTTTTTCTGCCCCTCTCAACTTTCTACTCTCGAAGACAATAGGATGTTTGTCTTGCATTAGGACAGCTCCAACTCCTTCTCCTGAAGCATCACATTGTAATTCAAAAGGTTTTGAAAAATCCAGAAGTGCCAACACTGGACACGAACTCATGATTTGTTTAAACTTATCAAAAACCTCTTGTGCTTGCTTAGTCCAAAGAAAAACTCCTTTCTTTGTAAGATCCGTCAAAGGTGCTGCTTGATGAGAATAACCTTTTACAAATCTTCTATAGAATCCACATAACTCTAAAAACCCTCTCAAATGAGAAATATTCTTTGGAGTTGGCCAATCAAGAATGGCCCTTATCTTTTCTGGATCTACTTTCACCCCCTTTGAACTGATAATGTGGCCAAGGTATAAAAGTTCTTCCATCCCAAACTCACACTTTGATTCTTTGGCGAATAAACATTCCGCCTCTAAAATGTTAAGCACTTCTTCCAAATGCTTAAGGTGCTCTTCCCATGACTTACTGAATATGAGAATATCGTCGAAGAAGATGAGCACAAACTTCCTCAACTGCTGTCTAAAAATCTTGTTCATACAAGATTGGAATGTGGCTGGAGCATTTTTCAAACCAAAAGGCATGACAAGAAATTCAAAATGCCCAAAGTGGCATCTAAATGCTGTCTTTTCTATATCCTCCTCCCTCATTCTGATTTGGTGATATCCCGAACGAAGATCAATCTTTGAGAAGAACATTGCCCCATGGAGCTCATCAATAAGCTCATCAATCCTAGGGATAGGATATCTATTCTTGATGGTTTTCTGATTTAATGCACGATAGTCAACACACATACGCATTGTACCATCTTTCTTTTTGACCAGCACTACTGCTGAAGCAAATGGACTCTTGCTTGGTCTAATAAAACCACTTTCCAACAGCTCCTTGATGGCTTTTTCAATTTCATCTTTCTACCTCTTTGGATAGCGGTAAGGTCTAGTAATGACTGGTTTTGCTCCTTCTTCTAACTCAATCACATGCTCAGAACCTCTTTCAGGAGGTCTTCCAGGAGGTAAGCTTCCAAAGACTTTACTTTTCTTTGAAAGTAAGGCTTGAATATCAGGATGATATTGCCTTTTTCCTCAACCGGATCAGCTGGTAAAACCATACATTCAGCAGCCCATTCAACCTGATCATGCGGATCAGCCTTTCCATCCTTTTCAAAGACACAATTTGAGGGCCTCCATTTGACATCCCTCTTAAAACAACCTTCCTTCCATTAGACTGAAATTTCAGCTCCATGGTTTGCAAATTCAATGTGATCTCACCAAGAGATCGCAGCCATTGTATGCCCAACACAATATCAGTGTCTCCAATTCCCACCACATAAAAATCATCTTTAATTTCATGATTTCCCAATTGCAAAGAGAGGTTAGGAATCTTCCTTGTGCAAGACATAGTAAAACCATCAGCAACCATCACCTTGAAACCATCAAATTCTTCAATCTTCAAACCTTTTCTAGCAACTAGTCCTTCATCAATAAAATTGTGAGTTGCTCCCGTATCAATTAGGGCAACTATCCTTTGTGAATTCACAACTCCATGAACCCTAAAAGATTCATTTTTTTGAAAGCTTGATAGTTGTGCAAAAGCACTACCATCTCCCACCTCTTCGGACTTATCTTCTGGAGCTTCTTCACCTTCACTACTTGCTGATTCGTATTGCTGATCAAACGAATCAGATTCTGATCCATAATCAGAATAGCCCTCCATTCGATTAGCTTTGCCTCTTCCATAGCAGCGATGACCCTTAACCCAAGGATCACGGCAAGTGTAACAAACTCCATCCTTTCTAAGCTGTTCTTTGAGCTCTTCGGACAGCCTTGGTGGAAACTTCTTGGGCAGATTTGAAGAAGGCTTTTTATCTTTCTTATGGCTGAATGGTTTTGAGTGAAATTTAGGCCTTGGAGCTGCCAACTCCATGCTCCTAGCTTTCTTGATAGCTTCATCTAGTGTTGGAGGATCAAATGCTTTGACCCAACCCTTCAAAGGCTCCATTAAACCTTCAGCAAAAAGAACTACAAGTCTTCTTTCAGTAATGTTTGGCACCATTACTGACAAGCTCTGAAAATCAGCCACATAGCTTTCTAAAGATCCTTGCTGTTTCAATTGTGCCAATTCTCTAAATCTTAATTCAGGATCTTTGGTGTCAAATCTTTCAATCAACTTATTTGTAAACTCTCCATATGTGCGAATGAGGTTATGGCCAAGAGTGACCAAACCATGAGTCCACCATTCATGAGCTATCCCATCTAAATGCAAGGTAGCAAATTTGATAGCATCCTCTTCCGGCATAGGTCTAAGAGAAAGGTAGTTATCTAACTTTTGTACCCATGATCTGGCTGTACACTTATTACTACCATCAAAATGTTCCATAGTGATCTTTCCCAATGCCTGGTAGAAATCATTTCTAGGTGCTGTAGGAGGACGTTGATCATTCCTTCCACCATTTCTCCGACTCCTTTGATTCATGTATTGATCAAAGGTCCAAGTACCCCTCAAATCAAGAGGTAAAGAAACGTACTCCATGTAAGCTTGACGAGCATCATCAGCAAAGTTTGGAGTAGCCTCAACTGGTTGTTGCTCTTCCCTTGGTGTGAAAACGGGAAAAAGGGGTCTAGAGGATGACCCACTATGAATTGCAGTATGCTGACCCACAATTCTGTCTCTAGTATTCACCTCAGGACTGCCACTATTATTATTTCCATTAACTCCACTACTTTCTCCAGCTGAGTTATTTTGGGGCTGAATAATACTCTGAGCTGCTTGCTGATCCAACTTGGATAATAAACGGGACATCATGTCTATCATCCCGTCAAACTTCTTCTCCACTCTATCCCTCTCTTCATTATCTCTCCTTACAGAATCTGACATTATTACAGCTGTGTGATCAACCACTTCCACTGAATTATCTGAACCTTCCACTGTTTTACCAAGATCTCTTAGGACTTCTGAGAAGGTATCTGCCTCTGGAACGGGCGGAAACTGATGCTGATTTCTGGCCTGACTTCTGGTGTATGGCCTAGTGTCTCTTTCACTCATCAGTTAACTACTGCAAATTGCCACAGGATGGCAGGGTCTTCGGCTCTGATACCACTGAAATATGCTAACCAATTTTTCTTGAATTATCACAACACAAACCAACACTAGTTGACTGGATTAGCGTTAGCATCAAACTGAAAACTGAACTTGAATTGAATAACTACTCAACGTCAAGAATGTGCACTCAAGATCCCACTAAGGGCGAGGTGCTAACATATGACGGAGTGAAGAAAGTTGAAATTATAAACAGATAGGCGGATAACCAGCCATGAAAAGCAATTCCACGCTACCACCAAACAGTGGGGGGAAAAGATTACACTAGAAACAATTCATCCGCTGTGACAAGCATCCACAGAACTGTGGGGATTCACCACTCTGAGTGCGTACAAGAGTTACAATCAATTTAACCACACTGGCGGTAAACCATCCAGGGGACTTTTTAATGAGAATTTAATCAAATAGTTGCAGCAATAATAATGGGTTAGATTAGTACTACTAATCAGAACCTTACAATTCAAAATGACTGCAAATACATGAATTACAATGATAGAAATGAGATAAGGAGATAAGAATGAATTCTAACAATGTTCTTTGCTTTCCAATGACTGAAAAATGATTAAAACTGGAAACTGATAAATCTGATGTAAAACCCTGAGTTCTGGAATTTTATAACAGCAAACTGGAAAACAGTAAAACACTCATAACTCACTCATTTCACCTCCGAATTGACTGAAATCAGTTGCAAAAGTCTCTCAGAAGGTAGGCGACCAAACCAGGAGGAAGAAACAGCAGCAAATCACGTTCTTTATTTTCTGGCACAATTCCCAATGCAAGCTGAAATGTACGGCCTCCTTGAAAAATCGACTTTGCAAGATAAAAATGAATACTTGGAATTAAATTCCAATTTTTGGTGAAAGATGGCGCCTTGAGTCAACAAATTGATTGCCAAAATACCCAGAATGAAAATAAAATCACTCAGATTGATATGAGCAAAAATCAGCTTCAGCTGTGTAAAAACCAGGAAACCAGAACTATGAAAAAACTCCAAAATCTTCAATCTTTGATGCTCAATCTGCTAGTCTGATGTTGAGAAGCAGCAATGTAGCCAACTAGGTGTTATATTGCAAACACGAAATTGGATGAAAAGCTAGGAGGTAGACATCCTCGAAGCAATATGTCAATTGTCATTTCGACAGCATAACTTTAGCATAATTTCATAGATGAAATGCTGGAGCAAAAGCCTTCAATAAATAAGAACTCACCAAACTCTTCAATTGCCTGAGAAGCAGCTCAAAAGACACAAGAGACCTTTCCAATTCCCAAAGACCAATCAACTTCTCAAGTGGCGTCCCAAAAGCCTCCAAGAATTTCACTTTATTTAATAATATAAAAGTGGCGTCCACTTTTGCTCAAGGAATAAAGTTCTTAATAAAATTAATAAAGCTCTTAATGAAGGCGTACCCTTCATGGCCCCACTTTAAAAACAACTTAAGTCATCTCCTTAGGCCAAGGGGGGTGTCAACAGTGAATTAAAACATAATGCCTTCAATTAAATATTTTTCACCAATTAAAGTTTTCTGAAGACCAAACCATAATAACAATAACTGCTCCAACTGCAAAGGACTAAGAATAGACAACTGCAACTGCCACAACAAGCATTTACTATAAATAGTAAATAACATGAAATGCCACAAAACTCCAAGCCACGAAACCCTAATTTCACCTCATTCCAGTCTACGGGTTCCGGAATAGACTGATGAATTGCAATGCTGATCACTGATGAGAAGGGTACATTACATCTTCATAGGTTGCTAGTTCATCTACATCTGAGAGGAATTGGAGCACATATTTTTTCATCCACTCAGTAAAGTGCAATAAATTGCTCTCAAAAAGAGCGGAGTACTTAGTATATGTGCATTCCAACTTGCATCTCCTTTCACACAAACAACGCGACTACAAGGAAGGGGAGACAAAGTTGTGGGATATAGAGCTAGAGCATATTAACTTGGATGCTTCCACTTGCCACCATATTGCATATGAGGAATGCGATATCCAGTAGCAGCATGGGCCCAATAGTAGTGCTAGTGACGCTGCCATTGGCACTACTTGTGATTCATCTAGTCTTGTTGGAAATGTTCTCATTGATGTCAAATATGAGAGGACAAATGTTCTCATTGATGTAAAAAGAAATGGATAGGATTATTGGCAAGACTACTATCCATGTGTAGTAGGTTGATAGCACCAGATTTAGACAGATCTTCAAGAAGACATATGAAAGAATTTATGAGCAGATTTGTAAAGAATGAATAAGTAGTTTTAGACATGAACAAAATTAGGATGCAAATCTGAAGGTGAAATCTCAAACATGAAACAACAATCATTCTAAGGTAGCAGCAATTAAAGTTGGGTAATAAACAACAAAACAATTAAAAGTTAAAGTAGTGATTAAGTGTTGATAGAAGGCAGCTTTTTAATAAAAAGACAAAAAGTGAATAAGACAAAATCACTAGAGGACAATTTGGAGAAGAAGACAAAAGTGAATAAGACAAAATCACTAGAGGACAAAATTTGTTAAGGGAAGGGCTGCAATTTGTTTGTGAAGGGCTTTTAGAAACAAAGAGACATATCCATCTACAAAAGACATATCTATTGAAAAGGTATAAGAGGTAAATGATAGAAATATTTGTGGTGTGTGTGTAATGAATATTATATGAATAAGAGCAGATTGAGAAAGGGTTAAAGGGCAGAAATATGAAGTCCATTTGAGATTCATATTGATGAAGATATGCTGCCATATATGAAGGTCAAATGCAAATACATATATGACAAATGTATATGAAATTTGAGAGTTGAATGTTAAGAAAGATAGTGCAGTTTTAAAGTGAATTTATAGATCAAATTTGTGAAGAGAGGATTGTGTGAAGGGATGTGAGGTGTGTGGTGTGAAAGACATAGAAGAATATCATATACACCAAACAAATGAAAAGCAAAGTTTAAAAAGATTATTTGCAGATTTGTTAGTGAAAAGACATGATTGTTCAAATGGTTGTATCCATTTCAAAGGGTTGCATCCATTCATAGAATCATTGAAGACATAAAGGCAAGTGGAGAAGTGTTGAGTATGTGTGAGAATGATTATGTGAAAAGAGGTGCAGAAGTATGCATTATTTGTGTGAGCTTTAAAGAGGCATCTTACATCACAAAGAGGAGTTAAGTTGAGATAAAAGACAGATTTATGAAGATCATGTTGCAGATCTGAGTGAATGAGATTGTAGTCAATTTCTGAGCATTGTATGAAGGAACTATAAGGAAAACTTATGTAGAACATAAGAGAAGACCTATGAAGCATATTGGAGAAGTCTTTTAAAAGAGATGAACAAGCAGACTTAAGAGAAATCTATGAGCAGATTTTGTGATGATTTTATGAGCAAATTTATTGAAGAATATATGACCAGATTTGAAGGAGAGTTTTTGCCATATAAGTGATCAGATATGTTAAAAAGTCTTGCATCATTCAAAGTCATATTTGTGATCAGATTTGTGTGGCAAGTTTATGATCAACTTACAACATATTCAAGAAAAGAATTGTAGCAAAGAAGGAAAGGAGTATATTTGCAGATTTCATGAAGGAATTGTGAAGCATAATTTGGATCAAATTTGAAGAAAGAAATTAAGCATAATTGTGATCAGATTTGAGAAAAGAAGTTGTGCATATGTTGGATCAGATTTGAAAGAAATATATTTGAACGGAATTGTCCATCATCCATTGAAGAAGCAACATTGAAGGTGGAACATTATTCTTGAAGTTATTATCTTTGCTAAGTTGGTGCTTGGAAAGTGGGGGTTGGTGCCTCCACTAAGTTGGTGCCTACGAACATTAGGGGTTGGTGGTCCTTGTAGATTGGTGCCTACTAAAACAGGATTAGGGGTTGATGCTCCTTGTAGGTTGGTGCCTACTAAATCAGAATTAAGGGTTGATGCTCTTTGTAGGTTGGTGCCTACTAAACTACATAATTGGTGATACAAGTAGGTTGGTGCCTACATTCTTTGTAAATGCTTATATAATTCATAAAGTACAATTGTTGGTGTCAACTTGTTCATGTTGTGATATTCTTGCATAGTTGATTTGTGTTAGAGTTTGAAGTTGATAAGAAGTTTAAGATGGTCAAAGTTTGTTGATATACTGATTCACCCCCCGCCCCCCCTCTCAGTATATCTTTGTGCTCTTCAAGTCTTCCTACATCTAATGTCAATGTTGACATTGATATTGATGATTTAGAGAATCCATATGATGATTAAAATTTTAAAAGTGTTGTAATATTGAACTTGAAGTTTGAACGATGAATATTTATCATGCATGTTTTAAATGACATTCAAGTTTATGGTGGTTTTGTTGTTTATATGATGTTATGTGATATTCTAATCCTAATTCATGCTTCTAGGCTGCACTGCATATATATATATATATAATTTTACATGTTTCTTGAACTTACTAACCAAACACCTCCCTTGCCCCTGCCCCCAAAAAAAACAAAAAAAAAAAATTACCCAACCGTGAGCTTAAACCCCCAAACTCCAAACTCCAAACCTAAACCCGAATCTGTAAACTGAACCGCTACTTAGCTAGAAATGGGAAGTAATTGCATAAATGCTAAAACAGAAAGAAAATGCATAAATGGGAACGGAACCAAGTTTATATTTCATTTTTCAAAACACATTTAGCACATACCCATTTGTTGCAGAATGTAAGTCCAAGATTCTTGCCGGATAAGCAATCAAATCACAAAACCCTAGGCGCCACACCTAACCTTTGCTTCCCGATTCCCACCTTTGAAATTCCTGCAACTGATAACATAACCTAGATGCTGCTTATGTGACTGTTTGTAATGCAAAAGGGGCCGATCTGCCCTAGAAACCCTCACGCCTCTTTAGTTGTATGGTTTATTAGAGGTGCTAATAATGTACAATGAAGGCGCTTTTTCTCGCTGTTTGAAGGTTTGATAACAACCTTAACTCCAGACGTCAGCTTACAAGACAAATCTGATCATGAAATCTCACCTTAGATCTTCTCCTCAGAGAAACCCTCGTTTCCCCCTGATACTGATTCTGACTGTGTTTTTAAGTTTTTCTGACGTTTTTGGTTTTTTTGCAAATTTTGAGTTTTTGATGCAATAAATGAATGGTACGATTTGCTTGTAAAATAATAATAAATTCTATAAAAATCAAATAACCCTGATAATGATGGGAAATGGATGCTAATGTATTTATTTTCACTTCTGGAGCGATTACAATAGATTTCTATTACATGCAATAAATAAAGCAATGTATTTTCAGTATTTAATGAACCTGATTTCAGCCGCCATAGATGAAGATGAGAGGGTACGGTTGCATCAAATAATCACTTCTCCTTCTATCAGGTGATCTCTACTGCTTCCTGAAACCCTAGCGCCTCAGTTGATGCAAACTGGAACCCAAAGTCAAAGGCGTTTCTCTTGATTTGATAAGTACGGCCAAGGACAAAAAGGTACGGCCTGTCAGCAGGTACGGCCTGTCAGAAAACAGCAATAAATGTTGTACGGTCTTCTCAATAATCAATGCTTGAGTCTCTGTAATGGGCGCCTAGATGAATGGATATGCTCTGGATACAAAACACTGAAGAAAACTCTGAAGATAATAGATTCTCTGAAGCTCTGTGATTCCTCCTGACTGAAGAAACCTCTGCTGCAATAAATCAAGTGGTATTTCACACCCTCTGAATTGCTTCCAGTGGAGATGGCTCGTTCCCCAAGGAATTCGAACGCGATACCCTAAAGTCTCAGGCTCAGATCAAAGTTGATCAGTTTCAATTCTCAATAATCTCATAATGCTCAAAACCCAAGGCAAATCCACTATTATGCTGAAAAGTGCGATTTCCTTAAGAATAGGGTTTTAATTAAATATTCACATTTTAATCTTTTAATAATTCAATAGTCTCTGTGAAATATTTTATAATAATCTTTAATTGCCAAACTGGCCCCTTTCCTGATGATGGCGCACCCCTCAATGAGAAATCACTTAAGTTATAATTAATATTATAACTTTATATTATAATCATTAAATAATTAATATTTAATTAATGCAATTAAATATACTAATCCGATGACTGATCCGTCTGATGCTGACGAACTCTGAAGTGATTTCGAATACTGCCAAAGCCATACTGCTAAAAATAGCAGGGGTCCCACTCTGCCTGCCAGGAACTGCTAAAAATAGCAATTCTGCAAAAAAGTCTCCAATCGAGCCCAAACGAAGGCCAATTGATCAAAACTACCAATCTGAAGCTGAGCCAAGCTCTGAAACGACCCTCTAACCACTCTATCAGCCTACGAGGGTCTCGTGATAGGCTAAACTTACGAACTCTGATGCTCGCCAAAAATGGGGACATGACAGTCCGCCCTCCCTGAAATTGCTTGTCCCCAAGCAATCTCCACTGCAAACAAACTCCAATCCTCGGGAGGCCCAAAAGGAAAACTGTGAAATGTCCCACACAACACGAACTGTCTCCTATAGCATCATCAAAACTCAACTGCGCAAGCAATGCCTGGATCCCAAACCCAGAGTGAAAATTTGTCGTGACGGTCCTCCTCAGGCTGCCACTGCACTCTACTGCCTCCAACTTCACCATGCTAAAAATAGTGAAGTAACCCAATGGGACCCATCCAATACTCGGTGCCAAAGCTGTCGCCACCGGGATCCCAATACAATATGAATCCACATCCATCTGTCATGCAGAGATAAAAACTCCTAGAAGCATCTGCTACCCTAAATCTCTCCCTGTCCTCTGCTAAATCCTCATGGATGTGATAACTGACCGAGCCATCATGCCAACTAATACCATAGTCGCCCTGTAACCATGTACCCGTACGAAAAATCTGCGACATAGAAGTAGCAAGCCCTATCGAATACATATCAGCATGATGGATAACTGACTGCTGTCCCTGCAAGTAATTCCCCGCAAACTGCTGAGTCAAGTACCTGCATCCGCTAATCCCATCTTGTGAAGATGGTAACTCTGCACACAGTAATGAATTACTCCCCTCGACTGTACCGAGAGAATCACCCTGTGCACAAGTATGGTGCATCGAATACAAATCATGTACAGGTGGATCAAAGGAAAAACTATAAGCACTCCTCACCGTGTACACCTCATTAAACTCCTCTGTGAGTCTTGTTTGGAATTGCGATGCACTGGAACAATCCCAAACACTACGATTATCACCCAACCAAGAACTAGCATCAAGAGTACGATCAGCCTCCAACTCGAAGAGTGGATTATCATAGACCAAACCACCATCAAATTCAAATAATGGATTGTTCACAAACTGCACAATCACTCCATCCTGATCTGAATCATCCATCTCTGAATCGCTGGAATAATAAATTGAATTGTACTCCTGACTTGGCTCAACCAGCTGCCGATCATAGTCAACTGCATCGAACGAAAAGATTGATTTGCTTCCAGGAGAGGGAAACAAATCAACACAAGTACCACTCTCCCAACTGGATGAGACTCTGAATATCTGCTGTGAAGATGGACAAGTGTCGAGGGTTGTCACGCAACTCTCTCGTGAATCAACAACCATGTCACAGGAACTATCAATGATCTGCCCTGCATCACCTATCATGGGACTAATCTCAAGAGAACCTGGTGCAACATGTAGCCCACTGCAACTCTCATCTAGTGCACTCATCCCATCTGTATCCACTGCTCCTGTAACCGTGATGGATGTAACCACATCCTCAACATCTCCCTCATTGCTATGAACCATGGGTGTATACTCCTCACCAGCCGCTGCCATGGAAGACTGAACTATATCCAAAGATGGTGAAGATTGTGCCAAACTCAACGCCACGGTAAATCTCTCAATCTGTAACTGTGACTCTCGAAGAGCCAACTGGGTGCTATGCAATGAGTCCCTAGTCACCTCAAGCTCATGAGTGAGCTCATCGATCCGCTCCTCCTTTCCCTTCAATGCATCATAACAAATGCAATCCCACTCGAGAAGGAAATCCCTGTCTGCAAGTAATCTTAGGTAATTTTGCTTCATCGTTCCAATTGCTTCTCGGAGTGCATGTATCACTGCAAGGGAAAAACCACTATCACTGTGCTCATCTGTCAAAGGAGGACTCCAACCATAGGTAGTCAACATCTGACGAGCAACGTCAAAATGCTCAAGGGCTGTGGCAATCATATTGTCATTCACTTGTAGTTGCCCAACCAAAAGATGAGGATTCTGTAGCTTACGACCCCCATACAAGTTTTCCGGTTCACCATATGCACTATGATATGACGCTGATCCGTCATCGCTCACCGCATGATAAGCAGCATCATGTGTGCTTTCATCCATGCACACCTCAGCATTTAAGGTACTGCTGCTCGGTACCTCAAAGGATGGCTGAACTGGTACGGTAGAAGTTGCTGGTATGACAGTATCTTCACACGCTTCTACTCCAAAAGTAACTACATGCCCATCCAACGCATGATCTTGGGATTCCATATCAACATATGAATCCTCTAGCTGGTTTTCAAAGGTCTGATCCGGAAAATCAGACTCACCATGATATAAAGTATCAACACCAATTGCATCTGTAGTACCCAACTCTTGAGTCTCTTCACTTGACAACTCAATAGGGTTACTTTGCATCTGTGAAACAGCTGTTGGCTCATGCTCACGCGAAGTTTCATCATCGCTGTCATAAAAATCAGAAGTAGCCTCCATGGTAGAAATTTCTTGGGCCACCTCTTGCAAGGACGATGTAGGTAAATCATTACCCAAGGCTGTGCTAGTGTGTTCTCGAATCAGATCAGCACTTCTATCAAATTCATCACATAAATTTCTGCCTTCTTCATAGGGGACTGAAGATATCAAATCATTTTGACGAAGAGTTGTATCATCCTTATGTGTAGATTCTCTATCCCTTCCAGGTGTAAACAACTCACGAGCTATAGTGAGATATTCCTTTCTTGCCAACTCTGTCTTATGACAAAGACTCGGGTGCAAATCCATGAAACTCAAGAAAGGAAGTTCCTTTTTAATTTTCTGCGGTAGAATGCTATACTCCTGGAACATGCTATTAACTTCTCTTTCTGTGTTTTGTGGTGTTCTGTCAATAGTAATCCTTCCGTTGATCTCAGGTGATACTAACTGCCACTCGTCATTCGCTGTCCTAAATGTCCCAGCAAACAAACCCTCATGCCTCTCACCTGCTATAGCCTCATCGGGCTCCTGTCTCGTGAAAGTGGGCCTAGTAGGCCTATTCACTGGCCCGTGATAATCGCCCTAGAGCTCTCCTCGCGGAACTCCGCAATATTCTCGCCATCGCCACGTGCATGTGGGTGACGATCTCCTGAGTACCTAATTCGCGAAGTGCATCCGCTAACCGCCGAATACACCATTGGACCGCTTGCTGACTCAAGACGAAGATCTCTATGCATGCGTAACCTCCGTGACCTTTCTCGACTTCCGTGGTTATGTGGATTCTTCTATTCTCGCATTAATTGTTCTATCGTAATTGCTTCATTCCTCGGCTGCGTTTTCTACCGCTTCTACTCAAATTTCGGTGCCTCGCTAACCGAGCACATCCGCGATATATAATACCTCGTAAGACCTTAAACCGTCCGTCAGCAGAAGACGGGCTAAAACCCTCGTGATGGCGGTGATTTAGCTCGATACCATTGTAGAAACCCGAAGCTCGAGCACGATTCTCGACCGTTTTTAGGTTTTTCCGACGCTGGTTTTGCAAATTTTGAGTTTTGATGCACAAATGAATGGTACGATTTGCTTGTAAAATAATAATAAATTCTATAAAAATCAAATAACCCTGATAATGATGGGAAATGGATGCTAATGTATTTATTTTCACTTCTGGAGCGATTACAATAGATTTCTATTACATGCAATAAATAAAGCAATGTATTTTCAGTATTTAATGAACCTGATTTCAGCCGCCATAGGTGAAGATGAGAGGGTACGGCTGCATCAAATAATCACTTCTCCTTCTATCAGGTGATCTCTACTGCTTCCTGAAACCCCAGCGCCTCAGTTGATGCAAACTGGAACCCAAAGTCAAAGGCGTTTCTCTTGATTTGATAAGTACGGCCAAGGACAAAAAGGTACGGCCTGTCAGCAGGTACGGCCTGTCAGAAAACAGCAATAAATGTTGTACGGTCTTCTCAATAATCAATGCTTGAGTCTCTGTAATGGGCGCCTAGATGAATGGATATGCTCTGGATACAAAACACTGAAGAAAACTCTGAAGATAATAGATTCTCTGAAGCTCTGTGATTCCTCCTGACTGAAGAAACCTCTGCTGCAATAAATCAAGTGGTATTTCACACCCTCTGAATTGCTTCCAGTGGAGATGGCTCGTTCCCCAAGGAATTCGAACGCGATACCCTAAAGTCTCAGGCTCAGATCAAAGTTGATCAGTTTCAATTCTCAATAATCTCATAATGCTCAAAACCCAAGGCAAATCCACTATTATGCTGAAAAGTGCGATTTCCTTAAGAATAGGGTTTTAATTAAATATTCACATTTTAATCTTTTAATAATTCAATAGTCTCTGTGAAATATTTTATAATAATCTTTAATTGCCAAACTGGCCCCTTTCCTGATGATGGCGCACCCCTCAATGAGAAATCACTTAAGTTATAATTAATATTATAACTTTATATTATAATCATTAAATAATTAATATTTAATTAATGCACTAAATATTAATATCTTCCCTCGATACTAAACTGGAAGGATCGATCCACCGATGCCGGATTTAACTCGGCGATTTCGACACATCGCCAAAGCCATATCGCTAAAAATAGCAGGGTCCCACTGGCTTGCTGAACCGCTAAAAATAGCAATTCTGCAAAAAGTCTCCGATCGAGCCCAAACGGAGGCCAATTGATCAAAACTGCCAATCTGAAGCTGAGCCAAGCTCCGAAACGACCCTCTAACCACTCTATCAGCCTACGAGGGTCTCGTGATAGGCTAAACTTACGAACTCTGATGCTCGCCAAAAAATGGGGACATGACATTAACAATGAACATTAACTTTAAAGTTTAAATACACAAATGTCATTGTGTCAAAAAGTGACAAAACTTTATGTTTTCACGTTATAAATTTTATGCTTTAAGTTTCACAGAGACGCCAAATTTTCCACGGGAGACTCAAGAGACGGTACATCAAGCTTCCGAGCTGTTGAAGATTTCCTGACATCTCTAGTACCGAGATGTCCTCATGCGTGGAGACGCATTCCTAACACTGCTATTATCCCTCAAGGAGTGCAAGTCGACCAACAAAAGATACAAGTCATTTTGTGGATTTGGCTCCCCACCAAACCAATTTAATCAGTTGAGAGGATTCTTCGGGCTTTGTAGCTATTATAGAAGATTTGTCAAAGGATTCTCTCAATTAGTCATTCCATTGACAAATTTAACCAAGAAGAGAGCATTTGCATGGACAAAGACTACTCAACAAGATTTTGATAAACTCAAGAAAATAGTAAGTTCATGTCCTATACTAGCCATTCCAAACTTCTCACATACTTTTGTTCTAGAATGTGATGCCTTAAATGAAGGAGTTGGAGCAATGTCAATACAAAAGGGACATCCAATAGCTTTTGAAAGCCAAAAATTAAAAGACATTGAAAAGAGTTTTTCCATCTAGGATAAGGAGATGCTAGCCACAATGCATGCTCTAGACAAATTTAGACAATATTTGGTTTGTGGAAATTTTGAGGTCAAAATATATCACAATAGTTTGAAGTTCTTTCTTAACCAAAGAAATTTGAACGACAAAAAACAAAAGTGGGTAAGCAAGCTTCAAGCCTACAACTTCGACATTGAATATGTCATAGGTAAGAATAATGTAGTAGTTGATACTCTATCGAGGAAAACTTACTTTGTTCATTATCGGAGATTTCTCTTGATTTGAAAGGTAACATAATAGTGGAATATGGGAAGGACACATTTACTACTAATATTTTTGAAGGAAAGATCCATGATAATAGGTAGGTATAAGAAAGTAGATAACCTTATTCTATACAAAGACAAAATTTATCTTATCCTAAGATCAAAGGTAAAGGATAAGGTTTTGAAGGCCGCACATGACACACCACTAGCAAGGCATCAAGGTTACTTTAAGACTTACTGAAAAATTAGGGAGATATTTTCATGGAAGGCTCTCAAAGAAGGCATTCTTAATTACATTAGGGAATGCCTTACCTGCCAACAAAATAAAATAGAACATGTTTTCCTACAGGATTATTGCAGCCATTACCAACTCCAAACGAAAAATGGGAAAGCATATCGATAGATTTTATTATGACTCCCTAAGTCACAAAGTAAAGATTGTATATATGTTGTGGTTGATAGACTTACTAAATATGGTCATTTCTTTGCCATATCTACAGAGTTTAAGGCGCCTCAAGTGATTGAATTGGTTTTCCCAAAGGTTTTCAAATTTACATGGATTGCCAAAGAACAAAGTAAGTGATAGAGATGGTCAGTTCCTCCGCTTGTTTGGTAAGAACTCTTCCATTAATAGGAATTAAATTGTCTCCAAGTAGTAGTTATCATCCACAAACTAATGGACAAACAAAAATAATCAACAAATGGAGTGAGCACTATTTGTGAAATTACATAGCTAGGCATCACACAACTTGAATAAAATAGCTTTATTTTGAGGAACATTTGTTACAATACTACATATCATATGTTCATTAGGATGACACCTTTCAAGGCCTTCTATGGTTATGATGCTTTATCCTTTGTGGATTTGGTCATCATAAATAGTAGAGTACCGAGGGTAAAAGATCTAGCTAAGCAAAATTGGGAAATTTTAGAATCACTCAAGGAGAACCTACAAAGCGTAGAATCAACAAAACATATCTAATCAGTATCAAACTAAAAGAATGTTCAAAGTCAAAGATATGGTCTTCCCGAGGCTACAACCTTATAGACAATCTTCCCTAAAAAGGAGTGGAGTGGAGAAATTGAAACCAAGCTTCTATGGCCCTTTATAGAATCAAATGATGAATTGAGGTTTTTGCATACTAATTGGAATTGCCAAAAAATAGTAATATTCATAATGTATTTCATGTCTTGTGTAAAAAGGGCATTAGGAAGTCAAATTATTCTTTCATTAGAGCTACCTAGACTGGACGATAAAGGGAAATTGTTGTGCTCCACGGGGATGCATCCCCTATGTTTTTATGCTGTTTCCCGTACCGAGTACGAAACAGGGACGCGGGGACGGCCAGGAAACGTCCCCTAGCCGTCCCTTTTTTCCCTCCAAGTACCCGGCACTTCCAAGGGACTTTTGGCAAAAGGCAGGGGACATAGGGTACTTCTAGAAGTACCTAAAAATTCCCAGCCGTCCCTCGTCAGTACTGGGTACGGCTAGAAGTACCCTACGGCCCAGCAGCAAAAAAGACACATTTTTATAAAAAATTAAAGTTTTTTAAAATGAAAAAAAGGCATGGGCGGGCCCACAAGGTACGCCCCATGCCACTTAACCTAATTTATGTCTTAATTGGTCCACATATAGCTTCATCCAATCAATCAAGAGGAATTGCCTTACCTCTAGACGATTGGAGAAGTTGGTAGTAGTACATAGTGCTTTGCGGCTACAGGATCGCCAGACTAGTCAATATCGTCAAGCTCCAGCCTTACATTGGGATGTTAATCCCAAAGATGCTATGCAGATTGAGGAGGATGCACATGAGGGATTGGTTGGGGTTCCATTGGTTGAGGCAAATCCTTCTATTAACATGGACACTGACACTCACTTAGACTCGAGCTCCGATGGCGAGGGCAATGCTGATTTAGACCTACCTTCTACTGATTAGGGACCTTGGACAGAGATATATTTTCTTACTTTTATGTTTATCATGTCATTTCATAGTTGAGACTTGGAGCCTTTGGGCATTTTGGTTATAATTATCAGACTTTTATATGATATGTATGCACATTGATAATGAAAAGCATTTGAATTTTGTTAATTTGTTTGTCAATTCTCAGCAAAAAATCCAATTCAAGCTCCAATGATATGTATTGCTTATACAATGTCTAGAATGAATGCTTTTACCAATGTTATGCTATGAACATTTGAAATTTCTCTATATTTTTAAAAATTTCCCTATTTTTTTATCAGTCATCCCCTGCCATCCCCTAAAAAATGACCCAAAAGTACCCCGTACCGAAAACTCATCCTGTCGTACTAAGTACTCCCCATCCCCAAAACCCTGTGGAGCATAGGGAAATTGATTTTGATTCCTAAGGCCATTATAAATTTTTGAGAAAGGAATCTAAGAAATAAAACAATGACAAAATATCTAGTTCGATAGAAAGATCTTCTTGAAGGAAATGCTACATGGGAGGGTGCAAAAAAATTTCAGCATCCTAATTTGTGATTGCTTAGAGGACAAGGAATCTTGGGAAGGGCAAACTATAATGCCCCCTCCTTAAAATTAAAACCAGATTAACCTGACGTCCATCTCTTTATTTCCCATGGGTTTGAGAATGTTATACTAATGGGATGAACTTCAATTCAAATTATTAATAATCTATCATAGGTGGCCCAAATACTCTATCTTCTATATGAAACAAATTCTACAGGTCGTCGTTAATGTCAAAAATGTCCATGAATGGTTGTTGTTGCTTGTCATCAATGGGTCAATCAACTTAGCACTGATGTTTCTACAAGTTGTGAACCCTTTAGAAAATATAAAATGCTAAGTAATCGATTCCGGTACTGGTTCGGGTTCGGGTTCGGGTTCGTGGTAATGTCCCTTCTCATCGCTGATTCACTGTGACACTCATCAACCTATTCCCGAGGCCCAGGCTCATTGAGGTAAAATTAGGGTTTCCATGTTCTAAGTGGTCCTTTTGGCATTTCGAGTTTACTATTTATAGTAAATTCTATTTTTGGCAGTATGAAGATTGTCAGCTTTCAGGTCTTTATTTCCAGTTGGAGCAATTATTTGAATTCAAGTTCTCGCTTCTAAAAGTTTTATTTTGGTGAATTTCATAAATAAAGGCATTAATGTTATAAATTGCAATTGACCCCCTTGGCCTAGGAGAATAACTTCAAGATGTTTTAAAAGGTGGACTTGAAGGGGGACGCCTTCATAAGTGTTTATTATTATTTTTTAATAATGTCATTATGCCTTGGGAAAAAGTGACGCCTTTTTTAAGGAGAGATATTTTTAAATAAAGTGAAGTTTATATTTTTGCAAGAGGGACGCCATCTTGAAGAATTAATTGATTTTTGGAAATTGAAAAGACTCTTGTGTCTTTTGGTGTGCCTTCTCGGGAATTTGAAGAGTTTTTTTGAACTTCTATAAAATGAAGGCTTTGCTCCAACTTTGGTATCCATTATGCTTATCATACTGTTATGCTGTCGAAATGACAAGTGATATTTTGCTTCAAGGATGCTACCTCCTAGCCATTAACCAATTTCGTGTTTGAAATACAACACCTAGTTGGTCATTTGCTGCTTCTCATCCAGACTAGCAAATTGAGCTTGAATGTTGAAGAATTTGTAGTATTTTGTCAATTTTGAAGTTGCTGATGCACTTACCACTGAAAGTGAATTTTGCTAGCAGCTCTTTGAATAAATTTATTCTGGTTCTGGGTATCTTTGCTATGCATTTGTAGACCAAAGGCATAGCATTTGTAGACCAAAGGCGACCCTTCTTGCAAAGTGGCAGATTTTATTTTGAAGTTCTTGATTTTTAAGAAGCAAATCGCCCCTCATGAAGGTCGTACCATTCTTGGTGCATTGGAAGTCATGCAAGAATTAAATTTTGAGTTTTTGATGTTTCTTCATCTGATATTGGGTGCCTATCCTCCAATAGCACATTGGTTTTCGTTTCACGTAAATCGGAGGTAATTTGTAGAAGTTATGAGCATCTTATGGTGTTTACAGTTTGCTGATCAGAATTCCAGAACTCTGTTTTTATATCAGATTCATGAGATTTCAGTTTTGGTCTTTATTTTATCATTGGGAGAGTAAAAGAACATTGATAGTATTCATTCTTCTCTTCTTAGCTTTGTTCTCTATCATTGTAATTTGTAATTTGCAGATTTGTGATTGTAAGGTTGAGATTTAGTAGTACTAATCCAACCATTTTAAGTCTCTGCAATTACTTGATATATTCCATATTAATTACCCCTGGATGGTTTACCGCCAGTGTGGAGAATGAACATTTGATATCTCTTTGTACCCACTTTCAAGTGGAGAATCCCCACTCTCAAGTGGATGCCCGCCGCAGCAGAAGAATTAGTTAGTTTTCAATTCAATTAATTACTCCGTCATATGTTAGCACCTCGCCCTCACTGGGATCTTGTGTGCACATTCTTGACGTTGAGTATTATTCTCAGTTTTAGTTGCAATCAATTTTGTATCAAGTCAAAAGCTAGGGATCCTTCTTAACCATATGCCTACCCCTCTTCCTTAAAATGGTTTTAGGCTACATTCTCTGGCTAGAGCTGCTTTGGTAGTGATTTGAGCTTGAAGCTAACGCCAATCGCTGGCTAGTGTTGGTTTATGTTGTGGATTTCATTGAAAAAATTGGTTAGCATATTTCAGTTCGGGGGTTTGGTTTGCTGATTCAGCTAAAAAAAATTTGGGTTTTGGGTTCGTTAGTACAAAAAACATGTAAAAATAATATATGTGTGTGTGTGTGTGTGTGCAACCTAGAAGCATGAATTAGGATTAGAATATCACATAACATCATATAAACAACAAAACCACCATAAACTTGAATGTCATTTAAAACATATATGATAAATATTCATCATTGAAACTTCAAGTTCAATATTACAGCACTTTTAAAGTTTTAATCATATGGATTATCTAAATCATCAATATTAATGTCAACATTGACATTAGATGATGTAGGAAGACTAGATGAATCACAAGCATGTTGCAAGGTGTGTGCCCTTGGTCTCCTTGTGTTGTGCAGTGCAGCGCTCGGGTTCGTGACATGGCTTAACCGCCTCTTGTGGATTCATTAACTCTGATGGTTGTATCAAGCATTAATAGGTCGATCTTTTGGTGCAACGACAACCACCTTTGCAACAATTGGTATCAGATCCCAAGTCACGGGTTCGAACCCGTCGCTTGCCCTTGAGGGGGTGATTGTTATAACGTGTGAGCCCTTGGTCTCCTTGTGTTGTGCAGCGCAACACTCAGGTTTGTGACATGACTTAACCACCTTCCATGGATTCATTAACTCTGGCGGTTGTATCAAGCATTAACAGGTCGATCTTTTGGTGCAATGGCAACTATCTTTGCAACAAAGTAGTGCCAATGGCACTATCACTAGCACTACTATTGTGCCCATGCTGCTACTAGATATCAGACTCCTCATATGCAATATGGTGGTAAGTGGAAGAATCCAAGTCAATATGCTCTGGGTCTATATCCCACAACTTTGTCTCCCCTTCCTTGTAGTCACGTTGTTTGTGTGAAAGGAGACGCAAGTTGGAATGCACATATACTAAGTTCTCCGCTCTTTTTGAGGGCAATTTATTGCGCTTTACTAAGTGGATGAAAGAATGTGTGCAATTCCTCTCAAATGCAGATGAACTAGCAACCTATAAAGACAAAGTAAACAATTAAAGTTATATATTATAAAAAATAAAAAATTATAAATGAAACTTTTAAAACTAAAATATGAAAATTTATTAAACTTACTTCTGATAAAACTTTGATTGCAAGGGTCTGCAAATGTTGGAAGCATTGTCCATGGAAGTACCACCAACTATGAGCATCCTTCAAGAACCTATCACGAAGAGCATCAACACCTTGACCATTTGAGTGCACAAAATCAATGAACTCATTTGTGACTACACCTCGCAATTCCAGATCAAGGAAGAGTCTCATGAATGTTGCCTTGTACCCTTCAGCCACTTCAAAATCTCTATATGGAGGAAGCCTTCCTAGCACAAAAAGAATCTGACTACTGAAGTATTTTGGACTCAATGCAAAGGCAAGAAGATGTAATGAGTTGTCATTTTATTCCATCTTTCTTCAACAATTGTTTGCATTTGTTTGAAGAAGTGTCTTCAGGGTCTTTCTCTTTTACATTTATGGTGCACTTGATCTTCTCAAGCATTGAGTCTATACCATCATATATCTCTCTAATGCATGGCTTGTCCATGTTAGTATAGCTAATCATACTCAAAATTGGCTCAGTGAAACTGAGATACTCCACACGATCCCACATGAGTCATCTAATATGATCCTCTTAATTTTTGTTGCCCTTTCAGTGTTGCTTTGCCTCTATATAGTCCAATTTTGGCTAATCACCATGCTAGAAAGTGGCTCTCTAACTTTCACAAGTCGTCTCAAGATGATTGTGTTAGAGGAAAAACGAGTCTCTGCAACCTATTACAAATTAAAATTTAAAAATAATAATTAGAATTCAAAAACAAACTTTAAAGATGAATTTCAATTAGAATACACAATCAAATTATGAAAACATAAAATGTAAATATTACTTCACTTACCTTCAATAGTTCCAATTTTGAAAATGATCTAAAGGTCCCTTGAGACAAGTGGTCGTTGGTGATGAACATCTGAATGTCCTCAACCTCTACATACAATTCTTTGATCCAAGCCATTTTGTCCCCAATCTTTTGGAGCATAAGATTGAATGAGTGGACCGCACAAGGTGTCCAAAAAATATGTGAATATCGTTCCTCAACCAACAACCCTGCAACTCTACAATTCTTGCCGTTGTCCATTACAACTTGAACAACGTTGTGAGGTCCCATTTCCTCAATGGCTGCAATGAGAATATTAGCAATAAATTGTCCATCTTTTACTTGCCCCTCAATCCATGGCTTTCAAAAACATTGCCCCTTTAGGGGACACCTCTATGACATTGATCAAAGGCCGATTTTTTTAATCCTTCCAACCATCCGAAACAATGGACACACCTGTCTCAACCCATGAATCCCTTATGGGCTTCAATGAATCTTCAACCAACATGACCTCTTTTTCCAATAAGGTGCCACGCACCTTCTCATAACCTGGGTCCTTGTTACCTTTTGGAGCTTCAATAACTGTTCTCAACATCTCTTTCCAATATGGAGAACGAACAACATTAAAAGCTATTCCATTTGCATATATGCATCTTGCTACATTTTGGTCAGCAATGGCTCTACTCTCATTTTGAAATGCAAGTTCCAAAGGCCCCTTTGTTCTTTTGTTTGCAATGGGTTGTACACTTTGAACTTAAGGATCCGGAGTGGCCATAAATGGGTGATCTTCTACCACAATATTGGAATTAGATGGGGGCAGCATTTCCTTTGATTTTTTTTAATAAAGGGTGATTTGATTTTTGGGCTTCCCGTGCATCTGTTGCTTCTTGCTCCATAATGTATCCTATAACTATCTCAAATGGAATAGGTACATTGTCTTTTCCAAGGCAAGCTTTGATGCCTTTTCCAGGTATTCCGCACAAATGTGCTTTCACCCTAAAATATGAACTAGAATATTGAACATCACATCCATTGCATTTCCAAATGTAACCACCACCACTTAGAACCGGTTCTATCATTTCAACATACTTCCATAGAGGAGAATTTGGATCTATTTTGAACTTTGATTTAGTTGTGGAGCCGAAGGTAGAACCAATTGACATTGTGATTCCTATGGAAATTTTTTTGTGCAAACAACACATTCAAAACAAACAAAAAAAACTTGAAAACAAAATATTGATTTATAGAACCTAGCTCTTTTGAATCTTTCATACATTCATAGAAGAATGGAAAAACATAGATAAAATTAAACAAAACAAAGTTCATGTTTGTAAAACAAAAAAATGGATGAAAAAACTCAAAAAAATGAAAAAAACTTACCTCTTTTGGAAAACATCCTTCAACAATCTTTGTGGCAGCCAATGAACATTTGCAAATGTGTAGGAATGGCAATGCAATCATTTGTAGAAGCTTCAATGATCAATCTTCAACTCCTTTTGTCAATCCAACAAGCAAAAGTGAATGCTCAGCCTCTTGGAATGAAAATGCTTGTTTGCAAAACAAATCAATAAGAATGAGGTAGTTTAGGTGTTTAGAGCAATTTAGAGGTCACTTTTAGGGTTTTCTTGGGCATGGGTCAAAGTCAAACCCCAAAAAATGTTTAAAAAAAATGAAAAAAAAATGCCTTTTTGGCCGGCTGGGTGCACAGGTTTTGTCTGGGTTCTCTTTGGTTCATTTGGGTTCTACCCAGGTTCATTTGGGTTCCTCCTAGGCGAATCGGACCAATTTTTGCAATGGCCTGGCCGATCCCACAGGCGGACCAGCCCAGTACCAACACCAAAACCGAACCAAACCGAACCCGAACTTGGAGCTGGCAAGGGTGAACCTAGTAACACGGATAAAATGCAATTTCCAACATGTTTGTGGCTTCTATTATCAGGGGAATAGTGCCTATCTTAGGGAAGGATTAAATAATATTATAATCAAATTTATTAATCAAAAGAAATGTGAAGAGTTGTATCTATTAGAGGAGAAAGGTATTTAAGAAAGACCCGGCAAGGAGAAGGGAAGCGTATGGAGAATACATTTTATACCTGATTATCACTCCTTGTGGAGCATGGATTGTGGTTCAAAGTTCAAACAACTTGAGGACAAAACCCCTCGAAGTTTGGAATTAGAGGACGAAAATCCCCTAGTTTCCATTGCTGAATTAGTGCACGAAAACCCCTGATTCAGGCAGATTTGGAGACATTTAAAAGGCATTTCATTAAAAGTAGATCACTGCCATTTTAGAGATAAATCAGCAGCTGCTACAAAAATTAATTTAGTCATTTTCTGGGCTGTACTCTGAGTATCCAATTTTTACAAAAAAAAATTAATAGTAATTTTTGAATCATCAAGTAAAGTTAAAGTTTATATTTATAAATAATTATGCCAAATTACCGTTATTGTGTACGAGGGTTGGGAATATTCAAAGAAAATTAAACAGGATATTACAGCAATGATGTAAATGGTCAAAGCCACTTTGCAATTAATTTTATTCCCCATAAAGAGGTAAGCTCAGTAAGTTATGCCTCTTGCAATTTGTCATATCCACTTGATCAAATATCAAGGGAAAAGACCCTAAGCCCAGATACCAACACGCCCCTAAGCAATTACCAATCAATGGGTTAGTGACCCAAAATAAAGAAATAGAATGATGTATTTTGTCATTTATACTCAATGCAAGGCAGCCTAGGTGTCATGTCCCCGCTTTTTGGCAGCATCAAGGATCTGAGATTGGCCTATCATGAGACCTCAGAGCTTCCACGTAGTGGTTAGAGGGTCGCCGAGCTTGGCTCCCGTGATTGGCGCTTTGATCAATTGGCTGCTCAGCTCATTCGTATATTTTGTCAATTGCTATTTTTAGCGCTTCCTCGGCAAAAGCAGAGTGGGACCACTGCTATTTTTAGCAGTATGGTTGGCGGCATCCGGATTCACTTCAGAGTTCGTCAGCTTCAGACAGAACAGTAAACGGATGAGTAACGGGCGAGATATTAATATTTAATTATATTAATTAAATATTAATTAATTAATGATTATATTATAAAGTTATAATTTTTAATTATAACTTAAGTTATCTACCTTGAGGGGTGCGCCCATCATCAGGAAGGGGCCAGTTGGACATTTAAATTAATATTAAAATATTTGACAGGAGACTATTGAAAATAATTAAAGAATTAAAAGTCAATATTTTAATAATTCCCTATTATTAAGGAATTCGCCCTTTTGAGAGGATTAAAGGGGTTTTGCATTGTTGACTGAGCTATTATGACATTTTGATGATTTGAGAAATTGATCAAGTCTTGCCAGAGCACAGAGACCTTAGGGTTTCGTCTCGAAATCGTCGGAGAACGAGCCATCTCCTTCGAAGCAGTTCAGAGGATGTGAAATAACATCCGATTTATTGCCAGTTGAGAAATTCCTTCATCCAGGAGGAATTACAGAGCACCACAGTTGATTCAAATATCAGAGGTTTATTAATTCATAGAGCTTCAGCATTTATTTTTTATCAGAGGACCTTCTATTCATCTAAGCACATATTCCTTGTATTCTGGAGACGTGAACATTGGATTTTAAGGAGGCCGTACATTATTTAATGCTGTTACTGATCTGGCCGTACCTGTACCAGTCCGTACACAGCTGCAAGCTGATTGGTGATTTGAAACTTAGAGGTTACCAGAGATATTCCATATTCAGAAGACTTCCTTCATTTAGGCGTTCTTGTACTGGAAATCTGGAGCCTGGTAAGGAAGAGCCGTACAGATTGTTTTATTTACAGCAGCAGCAGCAGGCCGTACTACCTTGCACCAGACCGGACCTTCACCTTCAGAGGCTATAGAGAAACGGTTGCCAGCAGAAAGTCATTCATTCTTTCTCAAGCGCCTATTTCAGAGATTGACAGAGATTCATCAAAGGGCGTACTTTTGTGAATTAAATGTTGCATGTCACAGCCGTACCATTCAGTGTCAGGCCGTACCATTAATCAGCAAGGACGTCTTTTTGTCCCAGAGCACAACGCCACTTTTCTTCATCATTTGTCTTCAGCAGAAAAGGCGCATATACTAAGGGAGCACTTGGGAAGCATCTGACAGAAGGAGATTGTGTCAACAAGTGAGCCGTACCTTCTCACATCTCATTCATGGCGGCTGAAATCAGGTTCATTAAATATTAAAAGTATTGATGTTGTTTCAATGTGCATGTTATCAGATCATTGCTGTATTAAGACCAGTGAATCAATAAAGGATTAAATAGCATTAGATCTTGTCTTACTACGCATATTGGTATCCTAGTTATTGAATTTGAATTTGTTTATCAAATACTTTGCAATTTCGCAATATTGCATTTAATACTTAAAACCCTAGAAACGGTCAAAAACCTAAAAACGTCAGAAAAACTTGAAATATCAGTTAGATCATTGTCGGAGGGAAACCAGGGGTTTCTACAGTGGTATCAGAGCTAAATCCTGCCATCCTGAGGGTTTAGACGTCTTCTGCAGCCGAAACAGTTTGAGTCTTATCAGGTGTTATACACTCAAGCGAAACAGGGTTCGATCTGGCAGCCGAGAAACATGGCTGACAGAACTGACAGGTATTACAGGGCTGATAGAACAGTTGATCTTAGAACAGAGACTCCTTACAATAACAGAGGTCAGAACCGTGCGGAGGTCTTGCATGCACTCAAAGAACTTAGTGCAGGTCAACGGCGGTCAAATGGTGTATTACAACAGGTGGCAGTTGCACTTCAGAGACTGGACACTCCGAGGAGATCGTCACCACCTCGTGACGATGACAGAAGTGTTACAGGTTCGCGGAGAGCTCCTAGGTCAGTGTCACGGACAGCGGATAGGCCTACGAGGCCCACCTTCACGAGACAGGAGCCCGTTGAGGATATAGCAGGTGAAAGGTATGAGGGTTTGTTCGCCGGCACACTTAGGGCAGCGAACGACGAGTTGCAGTTAGAATCACCTGAGATTAGTGGGAGGATTGCCATTGACAGGACACCGCAGAGCACAGAAGGAGAAGTGATTGGCATGTTTCGGGAATATAGCAATTTACCTCAGAAGATTAAAGAAAAACTTTCTTTCGTGAGTTACGTGGATGTGCACCCGAGTCTTTGCCATAAGACGGAGTTTGAAAAACAGAGATATCTCACTACAGCTCGTGAGTTGTTTACACCTGGAAAGGACAGAGAATCTACACATAAGGATAATACCACTTTTCATCAGAATGATTTGATATCTTCAGTTTCCTATCAAGAGGGCAGAAATTTATATGATGAATTTGATAGAAGTGCTGATTTGGTTCGTGAACATACTAGCACGGCTATGAGTAATGATTTACCTACTTCGTCTCTGCAGGAGGTGACTCAAGAAGTTTCTACTATTGCAGCCACTTCTGATTTTTATGACAGCGATAATAAAACTTTGCGTGGGCATGAGCCAACAGCTGTTTCAGATGTGCAAAGTAACCCTATTGAGTCGTCACGTGAAGAGACTCCAGAGTTGGGTACTACAGATGCAGTTGGTATTGAGGATTTATGTTATGACGAATCTGATTTTTCGGATCAGACCTTTGAAAACCAGCTAGAGGATTCGTATGTTGACACGGAATCCCAGGATCATGCGTTGGATGAGCATGCAGTTACTTGTGGAGTAGAAGCGTGCGAAGATATTGTCAGACCAGCAACTTCAACCGTACCACTTGAACCATCCTTCGAGGTAC
>VDFB02283922.1:0-19342 GCA_007258455.2 Sequoia sempervirens | reverse complement strand
GTCAACATATAGCAAATGAAAACATGATAAAGGTTAGACGAGCACACAGAAACAAAACGATACCAAAGACTTACTGACGAGGTTCGACAACAAAAATTCATCCTTGAAAAGGATGATGACTCGAAGTGGAGGACCCAGTGTACTCCAAACAATAGCTCCATTGGGCTATGGCACGCTCAGACCTAATAACAGGTGGAGTCGATGCCCCGTACCTACAGCCTGCAACAAAATGAAGTGTCAAACATATACATGAAGGAACAAACAGTCACACCGTGATGGGGAAATCACAGTCATAGGGTGCTCGCAAGCGAGTGATGTGACACTGTTCCCATCATCGACACATAACAAATAATACCAACACATGAATGCATACATCTAAAATAACATCTTATCCATCATATTCAAATTAACAGTTAACTATTTTGCAAAACATTGCATAAATAAAAGACATTAAATATCACTATTTTATTATCATCGTTAAATCAAACATCATAATGTCATCAATATTATTAAACATAACATCATGATATGATCAAACAATCTTAACATCTACTCTTCAAAATATCACCATGTCTGAATAGAATCCAATAGAGTCATAATTTCTATCAAGCAGTAACATAGAGTCATCAAAACAACATCATATAGTCTAGATGAAATCTAAAATGTTGTCCTAATATAAGAAAACTGAGGGGGCATCACATCCTCCCCCCCTAGGACCAAGCTTACTCCTGGAAGCCTGTAAACAGATATCAATAAAGCTCCCTCATCCTGGAAGCATCCTCCTAGGTAGTCGAAGCCTCATCGTTTGGATCCCACTGGACCCTAACCTGCTCTATGTCCCATCCTCTGAGTGTGAGCCTCCTATGTTGAGTGATGCCTATGGGCTCTAAAGCTATTTGCTCATCCTCTACCTGTAATGCATTCCAATTGAGCACGTGAGATAAATTAGGGTAATATGGTCTAAGTACTAAAACATGAAATACATCATGTATGCACGAGAGACTAGGCAGCAAAGCAAGATGATATACTACAGGTCTAATCCTCTCCAAGATCTCAAAAGGTCCCACAAAATGCGGTGCAAGCTTAGAGCCCTTTCCGTAACGGATCGGACTCTTTCGCGGTCACACACGTAGAAACAACATGTCACCAACTGAGAATTGATGATCCACCCTACGAGCATCAACATATTTCTTTTGTCTATCTTGAGTTGTTACCAAATAATCCCTAATATGAACCACTTGCTACTCCATCTCCTGGAGCATCTATGGACCCAATAGAACTCTATCCTCCAAACGGTCCCAACTCAATGGTGTCCAGCACAAACAACCATACAATGCCTGGAAGGGAGGCATGCCTATGGAACTATGATAACTATTATTGTATGCAAATTCTACTAGATAAAGGTAGTCCTCCCATCATGTCTACTGATCCATGACGTACATCTGAAGCATGTCCTCAAGAATCTAATTGGCCCTCTAAGTCTTCCTATCCATCTCTGGGTGATATGTTGAACTAAAGTTCAACTGAGTCTCCAAAGCATGTTGTAGGGACGTCTAGAGTGCTGAGGTGAACATAGGATCTCTATATGATATGATCTGATGAGGTATACCATGTAACCTGACAATGTCTTGAATAAATACTTTGGCCACTAATGAAGCATTATAAGAGGAACGAACAAGAGAGAAGTAAGCCACTTTTTTTAATCTGTCCATAGTGACCATAATGGCATCATGTCAGCGTGAAGAAACGAGCAACCCAACTATGAAATCTATTGAGATAATCTCCCATTTCCACTCTAGAACCAAGTGAGGCTACAAAAGTCTTGCAAGATGTTGATTTTTTGCCTTCACTCTCTGACATTCAAGACATCTAAACACAAAATCAGCAATATCTCTCCTCATACCGGCCCAAAAGTATAGTTGTCAAAGATCAGTGTGCATCTTTTTGACACCAGGATGAGCTGAATACAGTGCTTGATGTGCCTCTAACATGATCAAAGAGAAAATATCACCAATGGAAGGTACATAAATTCAGCCCAAATGCCTCAAGAGACCGTTTGACTCGAGGGAGTATCCTACAAACCTAACCTCTAAGGCTCAACCTGACTCTACCTCAACCCTCACCTATCGATACCAACCATATGAAGGAAGTGCAGAAAGTATTTGATTCCTCAAATCCACACCGAGAGTCACTACCGATATCTCATGCCTTCGTCTACTAAGTGCATTGGTAACTACATTTTCCTTTCCCTAGATGAACTTCACCTCAAAATTATATTCACATAAGAGCTCCATCCAACGTCTCTATCTGGCATTCAAATTGGGCTATGTAAAAATGTATTACAGACTACAATGATCAGTGTGCAGCTCAAACCTATGCCCCAAAATCAAATGCCTCCACCTCGTCAAAGCATGTACCACTGTGGTTAACTCAATATCATGTGTGGGGTAATTCAGTTTGTGATCCTTGAGTTTGCGAGACTCATAGGCAATCATGCGACCCTCCTGCATTAACACGGCTCCTATACCCTCTAAGGAAGCATTTGTACATATTACAAAATCCCCAGAAGGATCAGGAATGGCTAGAATCAGAGCACTGGTCAACCTCTCCTTGAGAGTCTAAAATGTTGCCTCGCACTGCTCTAACCAAACAAATTTCTTCCCTTTCCTCTGAAGTGAAGTAATAGGGTGTGCTATCTTTGAAAACCCTTCTACAAAACACCTATAGTAGCCTACCAACCCCATAAAATTGTGAACCTCTAACACATTAGTAGGTGCAGGCCAATCAATGATCGCTTGGATCTTGGAAGGATCCACTGCAATGCCCTCACCAGATATAACATGTTCAATATATTTCACCTCAGTCTTGAAGAATTCACACTTCGACAAGTTAGCATACAATTGATTCTCTCTCAAGCATTGTAGCACCTGTCTCAAGTGATCCTCATGCTCCTCCATAGTCCTAAAATAGATCAATATATCATCTAGGAATACTAAGACAAACCGATCAAGGTAGGTGTGAAACACACCATTCATCATACTCATAAACACTGAGGGTGCATCCGTTAGCCTGAACGAAACCACTATGAACTTGTAGTGTATGTATCGAGTACAAAATGCAGTCTTGTGTATATCCACCTCGAAGATGCGTAGTTGGTGATAACCTGATTTCATATCAATCTTCGAGAACACCCTGGAACCCTTAATTTGATCAAATAAGTCATTTATCCTCGACAATGGGTATTTGTTTCATATTGTCACCTTGTTCAACTATCAATAGTCTATACACAATCGAAGGGACCCATCCTTCTTCTTCACAAAAATCATTGGTGCTCCCCAAGGAGAGACACTAGGACAAATGAATCCCTTCTCTAATAACTCCTCAAGCTATAATCGGAGCTCCTTAAGCTCCTGAGTAGTCATCTAGTAAGGAGCTCATGAAATGGGCTCAGCTCCAAGCACAAGATCAATCTTAAAGTTGATGTCACGCTTAGGTGGCATCCCTGGAATCTCATTAGGAAACACATCAACATATTGTCTAAGAATGGGGTGACTATCAAGTGATACCTCCTCCTGACTCTCTCTTGACTCCAAATCATTGACTGTGACTACAAATAACTGACAGCCTTTCCGCACACATCTCCTCAACTGCATGGCTAAGATCATCCTCAATAAAATAGATCTCTGAATCATAACTACCGAATACCTCAACCTCTCTGTCAGAATCATCAACACACTTCACCGACTTGCGGCGACAATCTATGACTGCTATGGGTCTCTAACCAATCCATACCTAATACAATGTCGTAAGACCCCAAAGGAATGATTCACAGATCAACCATGGTGTCAAGAGATCCAATCCTCAATCTACAACCATAGACAAGTGACTCAGTTGTGACCTTAGCACCGGAAGCTAACTCAACCTGCCATCTATCGTCCTGCTTTACTGCCACCAATCCACATTGTGCTACAACAGAGGGGGAAATAAAGGAGTAGGAAGCTCCTAAATCAAAAGTGCATAAACTATACCACCCTGTAACACACCTGATGTCTCAACTATAGTCCCCTGGTGCTTAGCCTAGCAGTCGTCAACCACAGCAAAAACCCTGTGAGATCTACCAACGTCCCCAATTGTCGGCTTAGAAGCCGCTGGTCTTTGAGAAAATCCAGTAGTGCCCTTCTGAGGACACTAATGAGCAATATGACCTTGATGTCCACACGAGAAGCACCCTGTACCTCTTCCAAAACCTCTACTACCAGGTGGAGCACTAGACTGCTAAACATTGCCCCTATTAACTATAGACTGTGAACTCTAGGCTGGTTGTTCAGAGCGGTAATGTTTCATTCATCTCCGCTTGTCTCATTCCTCAGTCGAGATTGATAGGAGGCTCGGTGAAAGCAATCACGCATTCTTGAAGTCGTAAAGAATCAGCCATACCGCTACGATGTCGCAGAACCAATCAATGACATTCCTGCGGCAGGCCTTTGACATAGGACTCGGTGAAATTGCTCCACCCTAACCTATAGGAACTCTACCTTGTCTAAGTTCCCCTGGTTCTCCTACCAACCTCACTATCTTGTCAAGTTTGCAACTACCAAGCCAAATCTTGGTGCTATGACTCCTTTCTTTCTTAGCCTTTTATGCATCCAAAAGACTAATCCTCCCTCAATACATGAATGAATCTTGCAGGGGTGAGGGAATGTTTTCCAAAGCTCCAAAACAACCTCCTAGGGTTTCTAGAACTTCACTTAGACTCCATCTTACCAACACTTGCATGAAGCCTATTCCATAGGTTTTGCTCTTGAGCCACTATTTGGTCTCTGAACAGGGGTAAATTGCTTTTCCCTCTTAAACCCACCAAAGAAACGTGGTTCTTGGCTTAGGAAATTTGTTTCCCTTGTCTACAGCTTCAAGATTTCTAGGGTCTTGGCTCTATCCAAGCTGTTCTTTTCCCTCATGCAAACACTACCCAGAAATCTAGGGTTTTTAACTGTCTAGAACCAGTTTTAGGACTGGTGAAAAGTTCTCCTCCTAAACGGATTGTTGGGCTCTCCTCCTTGGTACCACACGTGGCCAAGACCTTCCCCTAAATTCTCCAAAAATAATTTTTTGAAAATATTTTCTCCCCTGCAAGTTATCAATGTTGTTCTGCAGCCTTTCCTAGCCGGGCTCTTCACTGGCTCGCCTAGGGCAAGGCTTTTCTCATAACTCCTGCAACTAAAGAAAACCTAACACCTACCACTAAAATATGTACAGATATGGAGCCTGACCACATTCCCAACAATTCCATACTTCCAGGTATGGAGGGAATGCAGCCTAGAACTCCATTTTTACACAGTTCCAGTCAAAACAGCAAATAAGGAAATAAAACACAGAATTTACAAGAATGGATGAAACAATGGAACAGCTATCAAATGTGCCAAAATAAACTTCCAGAGGCTTCTCTACATGCCAAAAAAACCTACAAAATGCCTCTTTTAATTCATTTAGCTGCTGTCACACAAATAAGAACAGAAAACACAGAAAATAAGACAAGAATGCTGTTTTCTTTAATTTATGGAAAAACAATCCATACAAAGAACTTCTAACCCTCCATTTAGGTCGTGGAATGCCTTAAATATTCCTTCCCAACAATTTAGGCTCTTGGGTCGAGGCTTAAATGACCTAAAAATATCTTTTTGTAAAACCCACTGTGTTTTCAGACATTTAACAATTTTTCACTATTTAGCAAAGTGAGCCTCTAAAATCATTGGAATCTTGACACCCTCTTTTCCAAAGACAAAAAAAACCATAAGAACCTAAAATAATGGTCAACATTACCTTATGATAGCACCACAAAATTAAAGAACTCAAAAACAAAATAGTCCTTTGCCTGGTGCTCCTGCACCATTCTCCCCCTCTCAGCACAAACAACTAAGGAAGTTTGGGAGAGATCAGAGACATATCAATGCCTTGCTTCTTAAAATCTGCTTCTTCTACCTAGGTAGCTTCAGATTCATGCTTATCCTTCCATTTAACAAGATGCTCCATGTACACCTTGTGCCTTGTAGTCTTTTTCACTCTTGACTCCAAGATCTTTTCTGCTTGCAGCTTGTCTGGAGTTGGTATGGACATGTTTCTGATGTCCTTGAAGACCTCCTGACTGTCTTGAACTAGATCCTTGACTTTCCCTTTATATTTGATCAAATCAGTAACATTGAAAACTGGAGAGATTCCCAAGTCTGCTGGTAACTCCACCTTGTATGCATTCTTGCCATATTTGGCCAATACCTTGCATGGACCCACTCTTTTCATCTGTAACTTGGTTGCCATGCCCTTCTGCAATCTGGATTTATTGAGGTGGACCATAACATAGTCCCCAACTGCAAATTGTACATCCTTTCTTGACAAATCAACATTCTCCTTCAACTTTTGAGTTGCTGCAGTAACTGTTTTCTTAACCTGCTCATGAATCTCCTTCATGGTCTGAGTGAAGTCTTCTACATGTCCACTCCTATTCTCCTAAGATCCAAGGTCTCTAAGTTCACAAATACCTCTTGGGTGCATCCCATACACAACCTCAAAAGGACTTTTTCCTGTAGTTCTATTGACACTATCATTATAAGCATATTCAGTTTGAGAAATCACCATATCCCAGGTCTGTCCATATTCCTTGGTTAGACACCTTAAAAGATTACCTAGCACTCTGTTAACCACCTCTGTTTGACCATCGGTCTGAGGATGGTAAGCTGATCCAAATGATAGATTTGTACCCAATCTGCTCCATAGAGTTTTCCAAAAATGACTCATGAACTTCACATCCCTGTCTGATACAATGCTCAATGGCAATCCATGGATTCTTACAACTTCCCTAAAGAAAATATGGGCTATGTAACTTGCATCATGTGTAGTCTTGCATGGAATAAAATGACCCATCTTACTAAATCTATCTACCACAACATAAATACTATCAAAACCAGTCTTGGTCGTAGGAAGACCTACCACAAAATCCATGCTCACACACTCCCATGGTCTGTTTGGAATGGGTAAAGGTTGATACAAACCAGCATTGCTAGCTCCCCCTTTAGCTTTCATGACATACAACACACCTGCTTCTACATACTTGCACATCTCTTGCCAATTTAGGCCAAGAATAAAATCTTTGTACCAGCTCTAAAGTTTTATTAATACCAAAATGCTCACTAAGACTGCCATTATGTTTCTCTTGGAATCAAACTTTCCCATTGATCCTTCGAACACATAACTCATTACTCCTTTAAATAACAGTCCATTTTGCAGTGTATACTCAGCAAACTAACTATGAAAATGATTCTCAAAATCAGAACATACCTTGTAGGCTTTTGAAAAATCTTCATCCTCACCATAGAGATCCTTAAAAATTTCCAATCCTATGCTTTTCAGCTGTATCTCTTGGACTGTCAACATCCTCCTGCTTAATGCATCTGCCACTTTGTTTTGCTATCCCTTCTTGTGCTTAATGGTAAATGTGAAAGCTTGAATGTACTCCATCCATTTCAAATGTCTATTACTCAACTTCTCTTGGGTGTTGATGTAACTAAGTGCCTGGTTATCTGTGAAAACCACAAACTCTTTGGGTAACAAATAATGCCTCCACTTCCTAAGGGACTGCACTAAAGCATATAATTCTAGATCATAGGTAGAGTACTTTTGCTTGGCTTCATTGATATTTTCACTAAAGAAGGCTACAGGCCTACCTTCTTGACTAAGTACTCCTCCTACAGCTACTCCACTTGCATCACACTCAACTGTGAACAACTTGTCAAAACTAGGCAACAACAAAATAGGTTGGGTTGCCACCTCTTGTTTCAGTTTTTCAAAACCTTTATCAGCCTCTTGAGTCCATTTAAACTTTATTTTTAAACCACCTTTAATAGTGTCTAGCACTGGTGCACATATACCACTGAAATTCCTTATGAATTTTCTATAAAACTGAGCTAAACCATGAAAACTCCTTACCTCTGTTGCTGTGGTTGGTGTGGGCCAGTTTAGGATGGCTTCCACCTTGCTTGGATCCATCTTCAACGTTCCTTGGGATACTACAAAGCCTAGATACACAAGCTCTTGTTTGAAGAACTCACACTTCTCAAGGTTAATGGCCAATTGTTCTTCTTGCAGCCTTTTAAGAACCATCTCCACATGCTTGAGGTGTTCTTCCGCTGTCTTACTGAAAATTAGTATGTCATCAAGATAGACTACTACAAAGATCCCTGTAAAATCCTTAAGCACCTCATTCATTAGTCTCATGAACATGCTAGGGGAATTTGAGAGGCCAAATGGCATCACTTTCCACTCATACAAACCATCATTTGTCTTAAAAGCTGTCTACCATTCATCACCCTCCTTAATTCTGATTTGATGATACCCGCTCTTAAGATCTAGCTTAGTGTAAAATTTTGCACCTCCAAGGCAATCCAATAAATCTTCAATCCTAGGTATTGGAAATCTATACCTAATTGTGATTCTATTAATTGCTCTAGAATCAGTACAAAGTCTCCATTTACCTCCTTTTTTAGTTGCCAAAACAACTGGGACTGCACATGGGCTGATGCTCTTTTGAATCAGACCTTGATTCAATAATTCTTCCACTTGCCTAGCCACCTCTTGGTTCTGTTCAGGTGTAAGCTTGTATGCTGCTTTGTTAGGCAATGAAGCTCCAGGTATAAATTCAATTTGATGACTTATTGCTCTCTTTGGTGGTAGAGTTGCAGGTGTTCCATCACTGACTATGCTCTTGTATTTGTTAAACAAGTTTTGGACTGCTGCTGGTAACACTGTCCTTTCAGCCTTTTCCTCTTCTTTGGGCTGCATCATGATCACATACCCTTCATTCCCTTGGTGTAGATCCTTGATGAACTCCTTTACACTGCTCAACATAATGTTAGGAACCTTGGACTGTCCTTCATCATCCTCAATTAATGACTACAGTTTGAAGGTTCTTCCATCCTTCTTAAATGAGATGGTGTTCTCTTTTCCATCATAAACAACACTTCTATCATATTGCCAAGGTCTGCCCAGTAGTAGATGACATGCATCCATGGGTAATACATCACAAACCAGCTTGTCTTTATAGCCTCCAATTGAAAATTCTACTGTGACCTGCTCATTCACCAAAACACTTTGCCCTTTATTCAGCCATGTGACTTTGTAAGGATTGGTATGAGGTACCTTTTGCAATTTTAACTTAGTTACTGCCTCCTCAGAGATGATATTATCTAGAACCATAATCTACAATGACTTTGCACACCTTTCCCAATATCTTGCACCTTGCTCTAAACAAAGCTCTCCTTTGCTTGGGTTCTTCCTTGACCGGTTGTCTGATCAGCACTCTATTAAACATCAGACTCTCTCCAATTTCAGATTCTATATGACTGATCTCAGGTGATTTGACACTCATGGTGTCCTCTTGTGCATAAGCTACTCTTTTCTCATTGCTTGAAGAAGAAGTCAGGCATCTATGCTTAGATGACCCAGCTGATTGCAGTACAACATTTCATGCGGCAAGCAAGAGTTACCGCCTCCTCTTCCTCTATTTGAACCTCCTTGAGGTCCTCCTCCTCTATTAAACCCTCCTCTTGAAGATATTTCACCTCCATGCTCAATGAGTTTTGATTCTCCTTGGTTTCTTTGGTCACTACCTCTTCATTGGTAACCACCACGCTGTCCTCTTTGATCTCTCTGATTCCTGCCTTTGCCTCTGCCCTTAGAAGACTGATCATGCTTCCTCTTATTCCTTTCCTCAATCTTTATAGCCAACTGATAGCATTGGTGTACTGTTTTAGGACTCAAAAGAGCCATCTCTTCTTGGATGTTCCACTTCAAACCATTTAGGTATCTAGCCACTTTTAGGTTCTCATCTTCTGCCACATTTGATCTCAAGCAAAGCTTTTGGAACTCTTCAGTATAGGTGTTGACATCTTATTTTTCTCATTTTAGACTTTTCCCTTCTTGTGAAGCTGGACCTTATAATCATCTCGCATATAGTTTCTCCACCTTAGCAACCATTCCTTCTGCTGGCCGGCGATTTCACCAACAAATTCTACTTCATGTCGCTTTCGATCCTTTCCTTTAACCTTGATTTGCGCAAACCATCACCTTCTCAGCCGCCATCGCATCACACTCAAAGTGATTCTCCATGCCTTCTATCCAATCCATGACCAAATCAGGACCCATCTTTCCACTAAACAGTGGTATACCCTCAAGTCCTTTTCCACTCAATGCTTTCAATGCCTTCAAGAAAGGCTCCTCCTCCAAAACAGGGTCAGGTTCAGGGACTTTGTCCTCCTCTGCAACCTCTTCTTCTTTTGGCACTTTTCCTTCCAGTTTCACCTGGTTCAGTGCTGCTTCAAGCTGCTCTATCCTTTCCTTTAGAGATTTGTTATCCTCTTCTTGCTCTTCAACCATCTTGGCTAACTGTACATTTGTCACCATCTTGGGCGGTTCACTTGACTCAACTTCCTCTGACATATAAGCTGCTACTTTCCCAAATCTTTTGCTTGCTCTGATACCAATCTGATAGGGAGGCTACAGGAAGCAATCACAGATTCCTGGAAGCTGCAGGAATCAGTTACACTGTTTTCAGATGCTGCAGGAAACAGTCACAGTTTCCTGTGCTAGGCCTTGACATAGACCTCCTTGGTGAAATTTCTGTTCCACCCTAACCTATAGGAACTCAACCTTATCTAAGTTCCCCTGGTTCTCCTGCCAACCTCACTATCTTGTCAAGTTTACAACTACCAAACCAAATCTTGGTGCTATGACTCCTTTCTTTCTTAGCCTTTTATGCATCCAAAAGACTAATTCTCCCTCAATACATGAATGAATCTTGTAGGGGTGAGGGAATGTTTTCCAAAACTCCAAAACAACCTCCTAGGGTTTTTGGAACTTCACTTAGACTCCATCTTACCAACACTTGCATGAAGCCTATTCCATAGGTTTTGCTCTTGAGCCACTATTTGGTCTCTGAACAGGGGTAAATTGCTTTTCCCTCCTAAACCCACCAAAGAAATGTGGTTCTTGGCTTAGGAAATGTGTTTCCCTTGTCTACAGATTCAAGATTTCTAGGGTCTTGGCTCTGTCCAAGCCGTTCTTTGCCCTCATGCAAACACTGCCCAGAAAATTAGGGTTTCTAACTGTCCAGAACCAGTTTTAGGACTGGTGAAAATTTCTCCTCCTAAACGGATTGCTGGGCTCTCCTCCTTGGTACCACACATGGCCAAGACCTTCCCCTAAATTCTCCAAAAATAATTTTTCGAAAATCTTTTCTCCCCTGCAAGTTATCAATGTTGTTCTGCAGCCTTTCCTAGCCGGGCTCTTCACTGGCTCGCCTAGGGCAAGACTTTTCTCATAACTCCTGCAACCAAAGAAAACCTAACACCTACCACTAAAATATGTATAGATATGGAGCCTGACCATGTTCCCAACAATTCCATACTTCCAGGTACAGAGGGAATGCAGCCTAGAACTCCATTTTTACACAGTTCCAGTCAAAACAGCAAATAAGGGAAAAACACAGAATTTACAAGAATGTGTGAAAATGATGAAACAGCTATCAAATGTGCCTTAACAGAACTTCTAGAGGCTTCTCTACATGCTAAAAAAACTTACAAAATGCCTCTTTTAATTCATTTAACTGCTGTCTTGCAAACAAGAACAGAAAAACATAGAAAATAAGACAAGAAAGCTGTTTTCTTTAATTTCTGGAAAAACAGTCCGTACAAAGAACTTCTAACCAACCAAAAAGGTCGTGGAATGCCTTAAATATTCCTTCCCAGCAATTTAGGTTCTTGGGTCGAGGCTTAAATGACCTAAAAATGTCTTTTTGTAAAACCCGCTGTGTTTTCAGACATTTAACAATTTTTCACTATTTAACAAAGTGAGCCTCTAAACTCATTGGAATATTGACACCCTCTTTTAAAAAGACCAAAAAAAACCATAATCACTTAAAATAATGGTCAACATGACCTTATTATTAGCACAACAAACAAAACTCAAAACAAAATAGTCCTTGCCTAGTGCTCATGCACCAGAGATCTATCATCTTAATGAGATCAAGAATTCTTATGTTTAGACTATGAAGGCTATTGCTACTGGTGTTGGCCACCCCTAGAGGGTGTCTACTGACTCCTAGATGGACCTGTTGATTGTGACTGTCCACCACAAGAATTGTACCCTATCGAAGGTGCACTACCAATTTGAACCCTCATTTTTCCACCTAAGGCCATAGCTAGATTCTCCTCAACAATCCAAGCCTTTTCCATGGCAACCTCCATGGTCTTCGGCTTGAACACCAAAACTCCACTACTAATGCAAGCATTTAAGCCCCTAATAAAATGTTGTACTAGCATGCCCTCATCATCACCGATACCAGCATACTACTTAAGTTCATAGAATTTTTGCTCATATTGTTCCACTAACATAGCCAAATGTCTAAGCTCATGAAACTCGTCTACTTAGTGCTATTGCCAATGGTCAAATGGAAATCAGGCTTTGAAATGCTCAAGGAACATCTCCCATGACACTGATTCAATATCCAAATGGAGCTTTGGCTCCTTAATATGCCACCATGTGGAAGAAAATCCTCAGAGATGCATAATGGTGCATCTAGCCTTGGTATTGATTCCATAAGGGTGCATAGAAAAACATTGGTTCAAGTCGAAAGCCAAGTCTCTGCCTCTAGTCCACTGCCTAACCCATCAAAAGTCAAAGGACGAGCTTGAAGTAGGTCCCTCATGTGACCAGCTAAAATAACATCTTGATCAACAACTAACTCCCTCCTCCTGGGAGATCTCTCTCTCCTGAATCACTAATGGCTCTCCTTCTTGCATCAGACCAAGTCGGGCAAGAACCTCCTCTAGCAATTGGCACAACTGAGCACCCTTCATCCCAGGCTGACCCACATTTTGTCCTACACCACCCTGGTTGTTCTATGAACTTTGATGCTCCTCACGATCTAAATCATGAGAACTCTCTAGAGGTGACTCTTGGTGATTGGCCCCATGGCCACCACTATGACCTCTACCTCACCCTCGACCTCTACCCCATCTCCTAGGCATGATCCTACATAGACAAGTACAGGGTATTAGACGAGGCTAACAAGGAATTAAAAAACTTCAAACTTTACATCTAAGACAACTCAATGGGCTAATTGACATACCCAAAGCATCCAGTGTTTAAACCTGGGGTTTGATACCATGTGTAACACCTGCCGAGAACCCTAGAGGACAAAACTTATACAACGAAAAATAGACAATTTTTTTTTTAAATTGTAATGTTGCGCAATAAGATTGAACATAACTTTACTTATTTTCCTAAGTCCCCTAGGGTGCATGACTCAATTACTTATTTTCCATTATCAAAACTACAAATCTAAATAACTTATTAATACTTAAACACTAAACATCATTAAGCATAGAATTTATTCATCACAATAGATCGTATGAACCATGAGAACATCCATTCAATAAAAATATAAGAATAACTAAATTACTTTCATTTCCATTAACAAGTACAATGACACTGATTCAAAATTCCTTACATATAGGAGATACATCAATTCAGTTTACATATACATTTGTACAATTATACTTCCTCGAATCTAGTGAGGAGTGCTCTATAAGTTACATGATAAATGATCAAATACAATACATATCACAAGTATATTGATCAAACTTCTAGAAATAGGTGCAATTTTAAAGACAATGGATCAAATGAATCACCACATCGTGAACATAAGGGAACCCAATAGAGAACGTAACACGTTCCACCCAACCGCGTGAATCCAAAGATTCACCCCCTATGCTAGGAGGCTACAAAGGGCCCCACCAACTAATAAACAAGAACTAGATATCCTAAGGGTGAAAAAAATCTCATCACAAGATGAACACATCAACAAGAACAACAACATCAATGACCATACTTCTAGAGGCATAAAGGAACTCAAGATAAAACAATAAGCATGGGAACTCGTGGTTGTTGTAAGGGAAGTGTCATCACATAATTGGACATAGGTTATCTAGGTAGTTCTTCCTAGGCCTCAGCCCCCATCATGGGTTATCCTGGAAGCCTCTTCCAAACTATGGCCCTTCATGCCAACTTATTTGGAATCAACCTACCTCTCATGGAGATGAAGTGTTCAATTATGCCATTCCAGGCCTTCCCGTCTCACCTCAAGCCTACACGAGCACTTGTGGTTGAGCGAGGTATAATTTATCATATTTAATGTTTTAACTACCCTTTTCCCCCTAATAAATTTTAATTTTATCACTTATTAACTAAATCCCACATGGGTTATCCAAGCACCCCTTTGTGCGTCAGCCCCCATTGGAAGCCACTTCCCTACTTCCAACCTTAACCCACAGAAAAATTGAAAATGACTCCACTTGCATGACACAAAACACAACTAAATCACAAGATGAGGCACTACTCAACTCCCTCTGAAGTCCATAACATCCATCACAAAGACAAATATAACATGCAAGGTGGTTGACATCAAACATACTCAAGACAAATCACACATCAAGTTAGGAAATCATATTTCCCTCAAGAACATTACACCCTGGCCTCTGGAAGACTCATATCTACATCACAAGATAACTAGAATAGAAATCCTCCACGGTTTACTTTCACAACCTTCCCATACATATAACACACCTTTAAGAGACAGACACTAATAACAACCATAGATACAAGGAAGGGTTACAAGGACTCTTTTAATAAATTCAATTATCCCTCTAAGCATAATCCTTCATTTCGGGTTTAATATATGTTCATATTCTGATTTTCATCAAGTTAATCATGATTGTATCATTCTTATTAAGGATTGGATTATTTCCTAATTCACATGAGTTTCAGCGTAGGTTGCAATTTATTCTTACTACCTATACAACAACCTTGCATACTCATACGTGTATATATATATATATACCAAAACATTTACATATACCGATGAGTGATTCATTAGTTTTGAAATTAATATAGCTCGTAATCACATATAGGATTATGATTTGCAATTACGCATATATTATATATATATATATATATATATATATATATATTTATATACGCATATAAACTCATATATAAATATATATATATTTATACAGATTTGATTCATCATTTTATACAATGTCTTGTAGATAAATATAATAAATCATAGCCCATGGGATAAGAGGTGAATTAAAGTTAATAAATAAATGGTGAACTTCTAGATATAATTGTGATAAGATAAAAAAATGATCATCAGACTAATAGGGAGTCCTACACAAACAAAATAGTAGATTAAAGAGTGACCATAGGGAAAATTGACTCTAATAATAGCCACTCTTTTTTTGGATATTTACACGATACTCAGAATTGACCCACTAAATTGATGTCTCATGCATTGCTCAGTTCGTTGGTGAAGAACAGACAAAGTATTTTCATCAAAACACTAATTTGGAATAGATAGATATATTAAATTTTATAGAATCAGAAATTATTCTTTTCAATCTATCTAATTCTTCAGGAAAGACAGCTTACCTTACAGAGGGAGAACGAAAGTTTACTCAGTTCACACTATAACTAATGCTAGTTAAGACATGCAAACACAAGATGAAATCGGTGGATAGAAGGTATGGCTTAACTCTAAACAACAATTTTAAGAATGAGTTCTTTCAGCACTTTGAAGTGCACACCCAAAGAGGGACAAAGGGGAAACTGCTCGGCATTCATCTCATTGTGAGCTATGGGCACTTTAAGCTCAAACTAAACACAATAAACTAGTTTGGTGGCATTGGTGGCCAAAATCAGCTTGGCTGGATGGTCTTATAAAGGAGGCACAGCAACAATGAGTGGCAATTTATTGTGCCCAATCCTCTAGGCGATGGTTCCCAAATTTCACATCATGCATGATCTTTAAAAGTTAAATATCATATCATTAAAGTAGGGCATGCAATATTCGAAGGAAAAGTCTATAAATTTCAAGGAATATAAACTATATTAAATCTCAACAATAATGCCTCCATGTGCCTATCAAAGGCTAAAGCTTCAATTTGAAATAAGCAAGATTCCTTTCACTATATAGCATATGATGAAATACACTAATATACTACAAGAGTTTCCTAGGTAAAGAATATGAAATCTACGAGTTTAATGGACAAGTTCCGAAATTACATGGCTTCTATTTTATGTGACCTCCATTGGTTGTGTATCAAACCAACCAAATAAAAGTGAATTCCAACAAACAACTTAAACCAAGAACTTTAAAATTTTATTAAAAACCATTTAAATGTGGAACCTACGCCAAACTTAAAAGAAGTTGAGAATAAATCATGCGTAAAAGGAGAAAATAGGGGAAACTAAGAATAAATTGAATTCAAATCAATATCGATGCATCATTCAATGACTAACTATTTTCAACAAAAAGAGAACTCGGATTATTGCAATAGGGGAAATTATCAATAGACAAAAATCTTTATGAAGATTGAAGGCAACAACAGATTAAGAAGAAACTTTTGGTATTCCATATTAAATTTTCTTTTCAAAAGAAAATAGAGGAAGAAATCTTTCCAAAAAAGAACCTAGTTTTATTCAGAAGGTTGGGTTGAAGAGATGTTGGCTGAATTTCCTAGTACTAGACTAGATTTTTCCACTCCTCAATATCGTTCCAACTCTTCTTGGCTCAAACCTCTACACAAATATCTCAACAAAAAAAAATTCCCAGGCACAAACCTTTCATGGAAAAAACCAAAAGAAAACCAGAATGAGTTTTTTTTCTTCCTGGAGCAACAAAACCAATTGCCCCTGTGGAGTTAACTCCACTTTCTCCCAACTAATCTCCTGTAACCAATTTTATTCCTCCACTCCTTTCAATTTCCATTCTTTTCAAATTTTAATTAAATTTTCCATGTCACTTATCTTGCACACAAAATGCTAATTTATTATATTAAATATCTTATGTAATTTATGTATACAAGCATGTGAATATATATCTATATGTTTATTTGTGTTTGCACACATTTATATATACATATATATTATTTATATATTCTATTTAAATATTTACTCTTGACTTAATGAAATTTAATTTCATAACGGATTTAATTTAATCCTTTAATTTAATTATATATTTTATTTTTTATCATTAGCTAAGCTTTCAAAATTTGACATCCAAAATAAAATGAAGTAATCAAACCAAGCTCAAGACTTAGGCATGACTCCAAGATTAGTCAACATATAGCAAACGAAAACATGACAAAGGTTAGTTGAGCACATGGAAACGAAACGATACCAAAGACTTATTGACGGGGTTTCATAACAAAAATTCATCCTTGAAAAGGATGATGGCTCGAAGTGGGGGACCAATGTAACCTCTGAACAATAGCTCCATTGGGCTATTGCACGTTCAGACCTGATAATAGGTGCATTGATGACCCATACCTGCAGCCTGTAGCAAATCAAAGTGTCGAACATATACATGAAGGAACAAACAGCCACACTGTGATGGGGAAATCACAAAGTCACAGGGAACTCGCAAGCAAGTGATGTGACAATTTCCCCATCACCAACACATGAACGTATACATCTTATCCATTATATTCAAATTAACAGTTAACTACTATGCAAAACATTGCATAAATAAAAGAGATTAAATATCACTATACCATTATCATCATTAAACCAAACATCATAATGTCATCAATGTTACTAAACATAGCATCATGATATGATCAAAAAATCTTAACATCTACTCATCAAAATATCACCATGTCTGAATAGAATCCAACAAAGTCATAATTTCTATCAAGCAGTAACATAGAGTCATCAAAACAACATCATATAGTCTAGATGAAAGCCAAAATGTTGTCCTAATATAAGCAAACTGAGTGGACATCACACCATCCACCATGGGATTCAAACCTATGGCAATGCATCTACTACCTTCGCAACTTACCATTTCACTATGGGGTCAACCCCAAGGCAATAGCTAGTTTTGCTTTCAAACAAATACTATATTAATTTTGAATTTTTTCAACTATTAATCAACTATAGTTATTGTGGAGCTGAGTGCCCAAATAAATTGGAGCCTATATGGGGTTTTGAGTCCATCAAAGGCCTTGAATATAGTATTCTTGATAAGTCCAGACAACATCCCATGATGCTCTTCTAACTGAACCTATTGAAGGCTCATATAGTATGGTTGAAGTTCAAGTATTGATTAACATTTAGAGGAGTCATCTTCATCTTGGATCATGTTCAACATACATTCCCATAAGGTTCTAGATTGCCACTTTCTTCAATTAGGCCTATGACTTGATTTTATTGTGGTGCATATCTACACTAACATGTAGACACCTAAGAAGCTTCCAAATAAATTCCATTTTTGGTGTGTGTTGATTATCTCTATCAATTACACTCTTACATATTTCTTCTTACAAATTTTTCTTCAACAAGGAATATATCATATAACACTTGGCTAGTCATTTTTAAGCTACTTGTAAAATTAGAATATAGGCATAATTAGACAAGGTTGTTGACCATAAAATTCCATGTAGTAGTTTCGTTTATTGAAAAATACTTTCAATATACAATATCATTATTGATGGTTCATTATATAATTTAAAACAATATGAAATTGCCTTAGGGTAAAATTTACAATTTTAAACTCCAAAATTTTAAAAAAACCTCTTTATTACACATTAAAATGTGAGAAGGAAAACTACTAGCACATTTCATAAAACATAAGCATATTTTGTTTCTTGATGGTCTATAATGTGTTCTCTTTATAGTGTTCATCATAAGGAAAATTTGTAAGAATTTAAGTCAACTTATCTGTTAGAGTTAAGTTATTTAAAAGCTTCAACATTTATTAGCATTTATAGACCTCAATTGAAGCAAAAATTAGACTTAAGTTATAAATTGTAAGTTTAATTCTCTCCTCAAAATTGGCTTGTTTGCATCAAATGTGATGTATTAGATGTTAAATTAGCTTTAAAGTCTAATATGCAATGCATATCATGCTATATGTCTTATCAACAATGAAATATTTAAAAAACTTCTTCAAAGAGTTCCACAAGTACAAGATTGGAATTTAGTGGGCCCTTAAATCAAGGGGTTTGCTTACAATACAACCCGAATTTGGGATGTCAATTATGGATATACTTGGAAATTAGAATTCTATAAGTTGTCACGAAGTAGAGTAGTTGGCTACCAAAGGAGTTTTTGTTACTATTACAACCACCTAAAACCAAATAAAAATAGTAAAATTGTATCATTGCCATACTCATACATACAAAGAAATGGAAGTAGAGAATCATAAAGAATGCAATAGTAACAATTCATAAAA
>VDFB02283921.1:20000-25461 GCA_007258455.2 Sequoia sempervirens | reverse complement strand
AATTCCAACAAACAACTTAAACCAAGAACTTTAAAATTTTATTAAAAACCATTTAAATGTGGAACCTACGCCAAACTTAAAAGAAGTTGAGAATAAATCATGCGTAAAAGGAGAAAATAGGGGAAACTAAGAATAAATTGAATTCAAATCAATATCGATGCATCATTCAGTGACTAACTATTTTCAACAAAAAGAGAACTCAGATTATTGCAATAGGGGAAATTATCAATAGACAAAAATCTTTATGAAGATTGAAGGCAACAACAGATTAAGAAGAAACTTTTGGTATTCCATATTAAATTTTCTTTTCAAAAGAAAATAGAGGAAGAAATCTTTCCAAAAAAGAACCTAGTTTTATTCAGAAGGTTGGGTTGAAGAGATGTTGGCTGAATTTCCTAGTACTAGACTAGATTTTTCCACTCCTCAATATCGTTCCAACTCTTCTTGGCTCAAACCTCTACACAAATATCTCAACAAAAAAAAATTCCCAGGCACAAACCTTTCATGGAAAAAACCAAAAGAAAACCAGAATGAGTTTTTTTTCTTCCTGGAGCAACAAAACCAATTGCCCCTGTGGAGTTAACTCCACTTTCTCCCAACTAATCTCCTGTAACCAATTTTATTCCTCCACTCCTTTCAATTTCCATTCTTTTCAAATTTTAATTAAATTTTCCATGTCACTTATCTTGCACACAAAATGCTAATTTATTATATTAAATATCTTATGTAATTTATGTATACAAGCATGTGAATATATATCTATATGTTTATTTGTGTTTGCACACATTTATATATACATATATATTATTTATATATTCTATTTAAATATTTACTCTTGACTTAATGAAATTTAATTTCATAACGGATTTAATTTAATCCTTTAATTTAATTATATATTTTATTTTTTATCATTAGCTAAGCTTTCAAAATTTGACATCCAAAATAAAATGAAGTAATCAAACCAAGCTCAAGACTTAGGCATGACTCCAAGATTAGTCAACATATAGCAAATGAAAACATGACAAAGGTTAGTTGAGCACATGGAAACGAAACGATACCAAAGACTTATTGACGGGGTTTCATAACAAAAATTCATCCTTGAAAAGGATGATGGCTCGAAGTGGGGGACCAATGTAACCTCTGAACAATAGCTCCATTGGGCTATTGCACTTTCAGACCTGATAATAGGTGCATTGATGACCCATACCTGCAGCCTGTAGCAAATCAAAGTGTCGAACATATACATGAAGGAACAAACAGCCACACTGTGATGGGGAAATCACAAAGTCACAGGGAACTCGCAAGCAAGTGATGTGACAATGTCCCCATCACCAACACATGAACGTATACATCTTATCCATTATATTCAAATTAACAGTTAACTACTATGCAAAACATTGCATAAATAAAAGAGATTAAATATCACTATACCATTATCATCATTAAACCAAACATCATAATGTCATCAATGTTACTAAACATAGCATCATGATATGATCAAAAAATCTTAACATCTACTCATCAAAATATCACCATGTCTGAATAGAATCCAACAAAGTCATAATTTCTATCAAGCAGTAACATAGAGTCATCAAAACAACATCATATAGTCTAGATGAAAGCCAAAATGTTGTCCTAATATAAGCAAACTGAGTGGACATCACACCATCCACCATGGGATTCAAACCTATGGCAATGCATCTACTACCTTCGCAACTTACCATTTCACTATGGGGTCAACCCCAAGGCAATAGCTAGTTTTGCTTTCAAACAAATACTATATTAATTTTGAATTTTGTCAACTATTAATCAACTATAGTTATTGTGGAGCTGAGTGCCCAAATAAATTGGAGCCTATATGGGGTTTTGAGTCCATCAAAGGCCTTGAATATAGTATTCTTGATAAGTCCATACAACATCCCATGATGCTCTTCTAACTGAACCTATTGAAGGCTCATATAGTATGGTTGAAGTTCAAGTATTGATTAACATTTAGAGGAGTCATCTTCATCTTGGATCATGTTCAACATACATTCCCATAAGGTTCTAGATTGCCACTTTCTTCAATTAGGCCTATGACTTGATTTTATTGTGGTGCATATCTACACTAACATGTAGACACCTAAGAAGCTTCCAAATAAATTCCATTTTTGGTGTGTGTTGATTATCTCTATCAATTACACTCTTACATATTTCTTCTTACAAATTTTTCTTCAACAAGGAATATATCATATAACACTTGGCTAGTCATTTTTAAGCTACTTGTAAAATTAGAATATAGGCATAATTAGACAAGGTTGTTGACCATAAAATTCCATGTAGTAGTTTCATTTATCGAAAAATACTTTCAATATACAATATCATTATTGATGGTTCATTATATAATTTAAAACAATATGAAATTGCCTTAGGGTAAAATTTACAATTTTAAACTCCAAAATTTTAAAAAAACCTCTTTATTACACATTAAAATGTGAGAAGGAAAACTACTAGCACATTTCATAAAACATAAGCATATTTTGTTTCTTGATGGTCTATAATGTGTTCTCTTTATAGTGTTCATCATAAGGAAAATTTGTAAGAATTTTTTAAGTCAACTTATTTGTTAGAGTTAAGTTATTTAAAAGCTTCAACATTTATTAGCATTTATAGACCTCAATTGAAGCAAAAATTAGACTTAAGTTATAAATTGTAAGTTTGATTCTCTCCTCAAAATTGGCTTGTTTGCATCAAATGTGATGTATTAGATGTTAAATTGGCTTTAAAGTCTAATATGCAATGCATATCATGCTATATGTCTTATCAACAATGAAATATTTAAAAAACTTCTTCAAAGAGTTCCACAAGTACAAGATTGGAATTTAGTGGGCCCTTAAATCAAGGGGTTTGCTTACAATACAACCCGAATTTGGGATGTCAATTATGGATATACTTGGAAATTAGAATTCTATAAGTTGTCACGAAGTAGAGAGTTGGCTACCAAAGGAGTTTTTGTTACTATTACAACCACCTGAAACCAAATAAAAATAGTAAAATTGTATCATTGCCATACTCATACATACAAAGAAATGGAAGTAGAGAATCATAAAGAATGCAATAGTAACAATTCATAAAATTTATGCATTCACTATTCAAGAATCAAATATTATATGGATCAAAATAAAATTATTTATCAAACGAAAGACCAATATGATTTTTCCAATATAATCAAATTGACTATAAAAATAATAATTTTTAAATAGTAAATTAAAGCCTCAATTTTTAAATAGTAAGTTAAAGCCTCAATAACTAATGCCAATGTTTAAACCCTTTAAGAAATACAACCCAGTATTAACTTTGAATAACTAGCTCAAATGTTGGAACCCTTTAAGCAATACAACCCAATATGAACTCTAAATAACTAACACCAATGTTGGAACCCTTTACGCAAATACAAACCAATCTTAACTATTAAGGTCAAGGCTTATTATATGCAACAATGCTCACATTTTTTTTGCTACATATGTGAATTTATTGAATTTTTGTAACATGCTCATTGTTCTACCCATTGTTTTTACTATGTTTTACCCACAAGTGAGCAATTTATGCTACTAACATTATGAGCAATAAAAAATTAATTTCATATGATTAACAAGATGCACATTTGAAACATAATACAATGATCAAGATGTCCCCAATGTTGGTGCTTACCTCCTAGATGTCCCCATCACTAGTGCATAAATTCTAGGTGTCCCCAAACTAGCACTACATCCTCAAATCCCAGTCACCAACTGTATGAGGGAGAGCATCACTCAAGCACTTTTCCGCCAACCATGGACTTACTGCGATCCCCCACACATCTACCTAACTAGTAAGATGGCCCTACCCTTCGACAAAGAGATTCGTTTGGTAACCCCATAATCCTGACCTTCCTGAGCATAGTGTTGTGTCCTACATATCTAGAGCTACCATACATTGGATACATCCTACATGTATTACTTCCCTACCTAAAATACAATCATGGATCATAATGAACTGACAGTGTAAACATTAGCTACTTACACTACTTTAGCCAAAGAATTCAACACTCAGTACTTCAAGTGTGAGTCATCTCTCCACCCACCCTTTAGCTCGATTTGGTATTGACCATAAACATAACACACATTCAATCTAAGGTGATGTTATAACAAATTATCCAACAAGGTTATTCCCCTAACCATGGATTACCCTAACCCTAGGAATAACCAAGTCTATAAAAAACTAATTAACTAGGTTACACACTTTCCCATGGATTACTCTAACCTCAGATATAACCATGCTAATCATACATGCATACATACTAGTGTCCAGCTAGGTTACCCACTTTCCCATGGATTACTCTAACCCCGAGAATAACCATGCTACCCTCTCATGTTCAAAATGACATTTTCATAAAAGCACTATAAGATAGCAACATATTTCACATTTCACTTTTCATGCAATATCCAAATAGACTTAACAAACTAAGTATAGTTCTAATAGCATTTAAGCCATACATACTTCAACATAATATAAATATATTTCTAAATAAGAGGTTTTCACTAATTCAAGACTCAATCAAGAATCACACAAGATTATTTAATAGTAGGAAATAACTAAGTTCATAAGAACAAGCATATCATTCATTCCAAAAATAATCTTTCCCAAACAAAGGCATTTATAATCAAATAACCTTTCAAACATAAATAATAAAGGAATAGAAATCAACATGCTTGGATATAAAGATCAAACTGAATTAGATTCAATAACTAGGTTGTATTTCTTAAAGGGTTTAAACATTGGCATTAGTTATTGAGGCTTTAACTTACTATTTAAACATTGAGGCTTTAATTTACTATTTAAAAATTATTATTTTTATAGTCAATTTGATTATATTGGAAAAATCATATTGGTCTTTCGTTTGATAAATAATTTATTTTGATCCATATAGTATTTGATTCTTGAATAGTGAATGCATAAATTTTATGAATTGTTACTATTGCATTCTTTATGATTCTCTACTTCCATTTCTTTGTATGTATGAGTATGGCAATGATACAATTTTACTATTTTTATTTGGTTTCAGGTGGTTGTAATAGTAACAAAAACTCCTTTGGTAGCCAACTACTCTACTTCGTGACAACTTATAGAATTCTAATTTCCAAGTATATCCATAATTGACATCAAGTATGTATATGTATATATATTCACACACACATATATATGTATATGTATATATACACACACATATGTATATATATATGTATATGTATATGTATAATATGTATACATATACATATATATATGTATCTATATACATGTCTATACATATATATATGTATATATATACATGTGTATACATATGTATAATATGTATACATATACATATATAAAAATTGTTAAAGCATGTAGCCGCTTGTCATAGCTTACTCATTAGAGTGTTTTATGCATATATATATATATA
>VDFB02283921.1:0-15000 GCA_007258455.2 Sequoia sempervirens | reverse complement strand
GAGCCATCTTCATAAGCCTATCCACCACTACTAGAATTGAATTGTGCTTATTCCTTGACATTGGAAGACTTTGCACAAAATCCATGTTAATGATTTGTCATTTACTTTCTGGAACTTCATGAGGATATAAAAGTCCAGCAGGGTGATGATGTTCTACTTTTACCCTCTGACATTCTAAACAACCTGCCACAAATCTTGCAACATCCCTTCTCATTCCTTTCCAAAAATACAATGGCTTCACATCAACCAACATCTTAGTTACTTTGGGATGTCCAGAATATGGTGCGGTATGAAATTCTTTCCATACTAAATTCCTTAATTCCATAGAATTAGGTACGTAGATTCTTCCCTTAAACCTTAGCAAACCATCAGATTTAAAGTGAAATCCCTCATACCTTGGGTCTTGTAGATTATTTGAGAGTGCTTGCTTGACTTTCTCATAGTATTAATCACCCTTGGACTCTTTCAACACTTGACCCTTGAAATTAGTTTGAATTGATAGCATTGAGGAGATATGCCTCCTACGACTTAAGGCATCTACAACCCGATTCTCTTTCCCTTTGATATAATTGATATTGAAATCATAGTCAAATATCAATTATAACCACCTTCTTTTCCTTGCATTTAGATTCGACTGATTAAACAAGTACTTTAGACTATGATGATCGACCTTCAATTCAAAATATTTTCCCAGCAGATAGTGTCTCCACATCTGTAATGCATGAACAATAACTACTAATTCCAAATCAGGAAAAGCATAATTTTGTTCATAAGGCTTTAGCTCCCTTGATTCATAGGCTATGACTCGCCCATCCTGCCTCAACATTCCACCCAAACCTTCTCCTAAAGCATCGGTGATGACTATAAAATAACCATCTAGATCTGGTACTTTTAGTATCAAAGTTGTGGTCAACTTTTCCTTGAATTGATCAAATGTTGCTTGACATTTCTCTATCCACACAAACTTCTTCCCTTTTCTCTGTAAGGAGGTAATTGGAAAATCTATTCTAGAAAATTTTGCAACAAAATTTTGATAGTAAATAGCCAAACCCATAAAACTTCTAACTTCTGACACATTCTTAAGCATTAGCCATTCAAGCACTACTTTTATTTTTGTTGGATCAACTACAAACCCATCAACTAAAATCACATGACCCAGATACCGCACTTCCTTCTAAAAGAAAGTACACTTAAATATTTTCCCATACAATTTATGCTCTCTCAATCATTAGAGAACAATCTCTAGATATTGGAGATGTTCCTCTTCATTCTTGGAATAGATAAGAATATCATCCAAAAAGACCAACACAAACTTGTCCAAGTAGTCTTTGAATACATTATTCATTAAGTTCATGAATGTTTCAAGTGCATTCGTTAGCCCAAAAGGTAGGACCATGAACTCATAATGATCATACCTAGTCCTAAAAGTTGTTTTGAAAATATCTTCATCTTTGGTCCTCAGTTGATGATAACCTGATCTTAGATCAATTTTTGAAAAAACTTTTGTTCCTCACACTTGATCAAAGAGATCATCGATACATGGCAATGAATACTTATTCTTTATCATTGCTTTATTAAGCAAACAATAATCAGTGCACAAGTGCAACATGAAATCCTTCTTCTTCACGAAGATTACTAGTGCTCCCTAAGGTGAAACACTGGGTCTAATCAGTCCCTTGGATAACAATTCCTCCAATTGAGATTTTAACTCCATTGATATTATCGTGGTCATCCTATATGGCACTTAAGATATAGGCTCCACCCCTAGAACTATGTCAATGGAGAAATCAAACACTCTCTTGGGAGGAAATCCAGGTAATTCATTTGGAAATGCATCTGCAAATTTTCGTAGGATAGGATATTTCTCCATATTTGTTTTTCCAAATTCCACCACCTCACCTTCTTTGGCATCTTGGGGGTCTTGTGGTCCATAATATACAATATCTTGAGAAATGAACTCATTACATTCCTCAAGCTTCTCCATTTTCACAACAAAGAGCTGGCAACCTTTCTTCTTTGCCCTATGCATTTGTACGGTGAAGATTTTCCACAACTTAACTTCTCTTGGTGTTCCTCGCACTTGAACACCCAATTTCCTAGATCATCTAAAAATTCCACTATTTTTGCATGACAATCTACTTTGGCTTTATGCTTCCATAGCCAATTCATCCCCGAGTGCTACATACAAATTCACTTCTGAGGAGAAACTTGGAAGTTCAACCCTTGCTACTAACAGACATTACTCCATCTTAGCTCTTGTCTAGTTTGCATATTCAACCATCCAAGACTTTTCAATATAGCCATATTTTCTAGAAATTTTCCTAGCTATACTAGGAGAAACAAATTTTTCAATGGCACCAATATCAATAAGAATGGAAATAGGCGTACCAAACAAAGTACATGATATTTCCATAGGAGTGATTTGGTACTCCGCTTGTCAGTTGTCTAATGTTGCATGAATCCTTTGCTAGAATGCTTCTCGTTGAGAAGGTAGTTGATTCCCTTGTGATTGCATTCCTGGTGGTTTGTTGGGACATTGATTTGTAAAGTGATCTCCACCACAAGTATAACATCCTCTCAATGGTCCAATCCTTGATGCAGGCCTTCCAAAACTACCTTCATTTCTACTAGCATTGTTGTTATTTTTATTGTTCCCCCTATTGTCCCTTGAATTATTTTGACTATTACAAGATCCTTTGTTCCCTTTCCTTTGGTAATCCTACCCTTCACTAGGCTTCTTCGAAGCTTGATTGGCTTGCAACCAATTAAACTTCTTAAGATTATTTTCATGGTAGTTCGAGATAGATTTAAGCTTTTGTTCTCACTTAATGGCTTTCTAGTACACCAAGTCCATGGTAGCAGGACCATGCACATCTACCTTTCCACCTATTTGGGCATTGAGGCCCATGATGAACTTCCTTATGTGAAGTCACTCGTCTTCTTGGTACATGGAATGACTATTCAAATAGTCTAGGGGAGAGTATCCCTCAAATTCACTCTCTGACACTTAGCTAAGTGGGGTATACCCCTCTGATTTTTGTTCCCATACATTGTCAAAAGGGAAATAACCCTTAGACCTATCCTCAAATACATGGTTTCAGGGGACATATCCCTCCAATTCATCATTTGAGGTTATTACAATAACTTCCGCCATAGGAAGAACATGAGGGTCCCTAAAGATCATAGTAGGACTAACACTACATTATGAGGGGATATCCCTGGAAAGTGATAAAGAATCTGACTTGGTGAGAGAGATAGGAGGTACAGAGTTAACAACATCATGCATCCTCCTCCTTTCTTGACTGATGCATGATAGAGCATGACTAAAAGTCTCAGTGTCACTCAACAAAATAGTGTTATCATAATTGGTCCCCTCTATGGTTCAAACAATGGCTTCCCTTTCTTTCTTGGCCTTTAGGTAGAACCCATTACCAATTACTGACTTCCTTGTAGTCATATTGAGATGCACCATGTTGGCACAAGAATTCCAAACATTAGACTCATATAATGTTGGATGAAAATATAGTGAGCACATAGGTTCTAGTGTTGAACCTAGTAGCTCTGATACCATGTGTAACATGCCCATTGTTCTACCTATTGTTTTTACCATGTTTTACCCACAAGTGAATAGTTTATGCTACTAACATTATAAGAAATAAAAAATTTATTTCCATATGATTAACAAGATGCACATTTGAACTATAAAGAAAAAGAAATATGCACATTTGAAACATTAATTTCAAACTTTCTCATTGCATAACAAAGAATCATTTCAATAATTCAAGTAACGATTTCACATTACATAATTTCATCGTGATAATATTTCCCATTTACAATTTCTTAATAAGAATTGGGATACATGTTTACATTCATAGCTTCCATGAGCTCAATGATATATATACAAAAAAATGCAATGATCTAGATGTCCCCAATGTTGGTGCATACCTCCTAGATGTCCCCATCACTGGTGCATAAATTCTAGGTGTCCCCAAACTAGTGCTACATCCTCAAATCCTGATTGCCAACTATATGAGGGAGAGCATCACTCAAATGCTTTTTCACCAACCATGGACTTATTGTGGTCTCTCGCACATCTACCTAACTAGTAAGATGGCCCTACCCTTCGACAAAGAGATTCATTTGGTAACCCCATAATCCTGACCTTCCTAAGCATAGTGTTATGTCCTACATATCTAGAGCTACCATACATTGGATACATCCTACATGTATGACTTCCCTGCTTAGAATGAAATCATGGATCACAATGAACTGACAATGTAAACAGTGGCTACTTACACTACTTTGGCCAAAGAATTCAACACCTAGTACTTCAAGTGTGAGTCATCTGTCCACCCACCCTTTAACTTGATTTGGTATTGACCATAAACATAACACACATTCAATATAAGGTGATGACATAACAACTTGTCCAACAAGATTATTCCCTTAACCATGGATTATCCTAACCCCAAGAATAACCAAGTCTATAACAAACTGATTAACTAGGTTACACCTTTCCAATTGATTACTCTAACCCCAGGTATAACCATGCTAATCATACATGCATACATACTAGTGGCTAGATAGGTTACCCCCTTTCCCATGGATTACTCTAACCCCAATAATAACCATGCTACCCTATCATGTTCAAAATAACATTTTCATAAAAGCACTATAAGATGGCGACATATTCCACATTTCACTTTTCATGCAATATCCAAATAGACTTAATGAACTAAGTATAGTTCTAATAGCATTTAATTCATACATACTTCAACATATTATAAATGTGTTCCCAAATAAGAGGGTTTCACTAATTCAAGACTCAATCAAGAATCACACAAGATTATTCCATACTAGGAAATAACTAAGTTCAAAAGAACAAGCATATCATGCATTCCAAAAACAATCTTTCCCAAACAAAGGTATTTATAATCAAATAACCTTTCAAACATAAATAATAAAGGAATAGAAATCAGCTTGCCTAGATATAAAGTTCCAACTGATAATGTTTCTTTCCAACCTCAACCTCTACAACCATGAATGCTACTTCTCAAATGTTCAACTAATCTGCAAACTCTAGCCTCTTCTCAAGAACTCTCAATAAACTCAAATTCACAAACAATTCTCTCTTTCTCACCAAAAACTCACAAAATAATGCTTGCACAGAAAACTAGAGTAGAATAGCAATAAAGAATCTGAATGGAAAAAGTGTAACAAATGGTAGAGAGTACACCTCTATTTATACTAAAATATGAGCATCATAATGCTACAAATAAGCTATTGAATCTACCACCACTCTAATAGCAACCAAAATTGCATTGACTCAACTGATATGTGGCTAACTTAAACTCTCAGATTGCAACACATAACAATCCTCTTATTTACAATTTCATAGAATGGATGAGTCAACTCTCTTTTTGTGACAACATGACTCTTTTTTTGAGTCAAGGCACATCAATGCATTACTACAAGTTTCCTATTTGATTTGCAAACTAACTACCCTTACAAATTTCTGCCATCTTTGCATTGACCAAGTTTCATGCTTATCATATGGATTTACCTAGATATGGTGCATGTATTAGACTTCTTTTGGTTTCCACTTTCTACAGACTTTGGTGCCACCTTTCATATTTTAGTGCCCTTTATTCATGCATGGGTAGACTAAGTCAACATTGTTTTAAATTGTATTTTCCTTGCAATGTTTGAATAGTTTCTACCTTCTCTTATGCGCTATGCGTAAGTCTATTGACTTATTCACCTTATGCACTTTATGCGTAGCTTTTATGTTTTGGTCATTGTTTATATGGTAGTGTTATGTTATTGTGCTATGCTTATTACAAAGCATTTTAATATATACCAAACAATAATATATATCATATATAATTAATATATATATTATATCCATAATATATACATATATATATAATTATATCATGATTACTAAAACATTACTTGCTAATTAAATATATATATATAAACATATATCAAAATAATTATATATATATACATACATATATATGTATATACATCTACATTAATGTAATTATATACATATATATACATATATATATATACATTAAACACATATATATAACATTATTTTAATATCCATACTTAAACACATATATTCTCATATTCATTGATTGATGTATATGCACGAAGTGTATGTGTGTATATATATATGTCGCATTCATCCTTGATCGATATTCCCATGCATATGGGTTATCTATTCATGAGCATACGTAAATACATCTATCTACATATACTCATGCACACATATACTCACATGTATGAGTTATCGTAGACATGTACATATATACTTTATTGATTAAATTATGAACATACGAGGAAGAATTTTCACTCAACATAAAGACTTAATCACATATCGACAAATAGGAAAATTCAAAGACTTAAACCACATACCAATACAAAACATACTCAAACCTTGACAGAAGGTTACCTACCATTTCTCGAGCTATCTTAATTCAACTAGACCAACTAGGAAGTGAGTGTGTGTTTGCTCAATTAGGCTCATTAGGATTACCAAACCAAGTTCTTCTCCTAAGTGATACTCTCCCTCTCTTCTAGAGGTTCGAATTTTTTCCTGCATCTAGCTTAGTACATCACAACAGTAGTTAGCCGATAACATTACATTCACATGCATCATATATTTTCATCTTCAGAACATTATAAAATATCAAATTGAATTAAAAATTCATTCATGTCATATTTCCATCAAGATTCATATACAAAACACAATCATAAATATACTAAAGCATTTTAACCCATCAAGGTAATAGTAAATGGGTAACAACACAACGAGGTGTAACAATTTTACCTTATAAGTCTACTTGTCTCAATAATGCTAAAAGGCTTGGTTGAAGTGACCAGATCCCAAAGTTATATTCTCAGGTCCAATGTTTGGGGTTATCACTTCTTTAATTATATTACCCGTGACTCAAAGAAATATGAAGTTCACAACATCTAGAATATTTTTAATCAAAAGGAAATTTAGTAATGATCTAAATTTCAACGATACAAATTTTCTTAAAAACTATTCTATTTAGATTAGGAAGATGAATTTGTTATCAATGAGACCTTGGAACTTCACAAATGTCCCAAATTTTTATCTCCAATATGAACTATGAGAAGGAAAAACTATTAACTTAATCCAACATATAAATATACACACATGAACAAATATTACAATTCAAAAGGTTTATGGATCATAATCATACAGGGTAAAAGTACAAAGTTTTTGATAAAATAAGCAACATTTTCAGGGTGTTGTACCCTTTACACAGGAAGCCCAAAGGTCCAAAAGGAAGCTAGTTCAAACCAGGAATGAACTAAGAAAAGAGGACAGACTACACACAGAAACAACTAACAAACGACTGTCAAACCATAGACGAGGACTAGATAACCCTAGTATCTAAGGGGACTAATCTGACTCCCTTAACCCTAGGCTGCAAAGATGTGACAGATCGAGGGAGTCCCTTCTTCTTTCTCAGCACAACAGACTAGGAAGACTCAGAATCAAAGTCCACCGAGCGAGGCAAGAGAAGTAGATCCACAATAGCCACCATGGGCAATGAGCCACCACACAACGAGGGAATCGACATCACAAGAGAGGAGACATGATCAATAGATGGACCAGCAGAGGCAATCAACAAGGTTCGAGTAGGCTCAGAATGAACAACGTCAGTAGATCGATCCAACAATGGCTCCACAAAAGGGATAGCCAGAAGAGGGTCCAGGCAAGACACAGGCTCCTGAGAAGACTCAATAGGGTTGTCCTCCTCAAAAGAGCCTTCCGAGGGAGGAGAACCCACCGTGAGATGATCCAAGAGAGCATCCTTCCACCAAGTAGCAGTGCCCTTGTGGCGAGCAAGAGGGAAACTATAGGCCAAATGATCCATAGAAAAACATCTCCTACACCGAAAAGGGAGATCCTCATAATCCGTAAAAGTACAAAGTTGTGTCACACTTTCAACCAACTTATCAACACAACTGAATTTAAGTATTTCTAACTAAAAATAAATTTTGGTCAAAAATATGATCTAGTAAAATTCATTCTAGCTAAGTTATATATGTCCACAACTTTTCCAACTAAAATTGTTAGATAAAAGCATATTTACCGCCACTTTGAAGCCAATTTAATGAAAAAATTAAATTATTTGAAAAACTTGATGTTTCAACAACTCCTAGTCATGTAAATAACATTTTTAAAAATATAAAAATACCCTTTTGTAGATCCATAAGTATAGTTTTCAAAATGTATATATTTAAATATTTTAACTATATTTATATTTAATATTTTATTTTTACTAAAAGTAGGTTATCAACACAAAAATATTAGGTTAATTTCCATGTCAAGAAAAATACTAAAACTTATTAAAAAAATTGAAAAAAATATGATGCACTAGATAAAAGAATCTATATCAAGATGGTATAATTTGTTTTCTATTTTAAATAAATAATCAATATAAAAGTTTGTGTCGAATGGAAATAGTTGCATTTTAGTACACACACATTTTAATATTTATTTAAAAATATATATTTATCAAAATTGAAAAAATAAATCCATGCACTAAAGTTTAAAGTTATAAATACACACAAAAAATTTGAATGAAAAATAATAAAATTTACTATATAAAGATTGATGTCTCATGTACCTTCATTTTTTCAACATTTTATCAACAACAAAAAATTTGTGTAAATTTATAAAAAACTATATTCAAATATTTTTTGATTTTTCAAAAAAATACAAGCATAAAATATACTAAAAAATACACATTCTATTAGTTTACATCATTTCAAAATTCAAATCATATATGCCACTTTTTAGTGATTCAAGTTTAAAAGTTAGATCAGTGTTGGCTATTTCCTAAGTGTGACATAGCTTTGTGTTTTTACCCTACAAACATTTGAATCTTGGAGACAGACAAAGCTGGGATATATATTTAATTTAAATATTACATTGAGATAAACTCGGATACTTAACTACACAATGATGTCTTCTTTTAAATCTTTGTAGGGATTCAACAACATATAAAAAAATTCTAAATACAAATAGAGAAATATGAAATTAGTGCATACATATTAGTACCATGACCACTATTAGCTGGCATTCATCCAAATTATTGTTACATATTATTGAGATATCCCAGCTTTACATTCAACCTAGTGTCCTCGTCCCTAATAGTGGATGCATTATTTGGCTTCTTGAAAACTACTAGAATAATTAACATATATGGTGTAAGGGGATATCACCCATTTTCCACTATCATTGCTCAGAAAAGCATCTCGAAAGTGACCTTCAGCATGGACCCTGCAGCTCCTATAGAAGGCAAAACTCTTGTTTTCCTTTTCCTCTCTCATTTGTAACATGTTTTTTTAATTTTGATTTGGGTAGGAGGAGAAAAATTAAAATAAAAGCATTACTTAATTGTGTGATTGACCGCATACTATTGAGAGCACCCACTATAGCATTCACTGAACAAAAATGAAAACCAAAAAAAGGAATGGGTTTAAAGGGCCCCAGATGAGCCACCTAAGCGGTCAAAGCTTAGTGTGCGGTATTTAAGCTCGATCGTGTCCTCCTTGGTTTCCTTGTTTGCACCAATCATTGAACTTTGGAACCAAACACAATAGACATTATAATTAAAAATTTAGAAAAATATTTATTTGAATGTGGGAAAAAAACAACGATGTGGAGTATTCAGTAGAACACCTCAAAGAGTTGTACTCTCTTGTTACAAGTTTGAGATTACTTGGGGTGTCAAAAGTTTTTATGGTTCTTGAAACCTTGTCATGTCTCAACAACTCAATAACTATTTCAAAACCTATATCTCCTTCCCCAACCTACCTTAGAAAAAATTATGAATATTTTTCAAAATATTACATAATAGGAATTTTGGGCAGGTATTATAGTTGGGAAGATCGTTGTAGATAAGTTTTTGGCTTTGCACTTTTGAGGATGTGTTGACAGATGGCATTAGTGTGTGAATTCTAGTTGGCATTGAATTTTGAGGTCCACGTGTCCAAATGTGGGTACACAGTTGAAGAATTTTGGTATTAGGTCTTATGTGGTGCCGACCTAATAAGTTTGAAGGTATGCGATGGTTAAATAAGTGTTGTGGTCTTATGTGGGATCTACTATAGGTCCATGTTGACCTATTTCAAGTTATTTTGAGATTTAAATCTTGGTGTGAAGTGTGTGTGTGGAAGAACTTAAGCCGACAAGTTATATTTTGAATGTTACATCTAATTAGGCTAACCTAATTGATGTTATGCTCGATGTGGATGTATAAATTAGATATTTTTTGGTGTTTTGTTGAGAGTGATGTGTGTTGCGAGTGTTCTACATGTATGTGATATGAATATTAACATAGCGGTGTGAATTGAAGTTGTGAATGTTGAGTAGAAGATTAGAGTGATGTGAATGCAGAGGAAAGTAGAGTGTTAGATATGAATCAAATGAAGTGTGTTAAGTCAATTTATTGAGCTTTCTTGGAACTGTAATTCATGCATATGTTAGATGCAATTATAAACAATTCAATCTAGTATGTGATCCAAAATCTCTCTTCTATCTTTTTCTTTGTGGGTTGTGAGTCCACTTGGACAGTGAATCCACATGCAGTGAGCACTTCTGTAAATATACTATAACTAGTTATAATATATTATGAGCTAATCCTCATAGTGGTTTTTCCCATTTTGGGTTTTCCACGTAAAAATATTGGTGTTCATGTGTTTTGTGAGCTAATCCTCACTATGGTTTTTCCCATTTTGGATTTTCCACTTAAAAATCTTGGTGTTCATGTGTTATGTGATGTTATTGATGTTTCATGCTTTCTTTCTTTACTGCAATTGAATGTGCTATGTGATTTGGATGTTTAAATGTTTGAATGGTTTAAAATAATACTAATTCACCCCCCCCCTCTCTTAGTATTTTGGGTGTTGAACAGAGCACACTAGAAGCTATGATATATTTTTTGACAAAAATAGGAGCACTTTGTGTGCTCCCCCTATTTGAACCCCTTAATCTCCACCATTTTCAAAAAGAAATAGTAGTTTATAAAGTAGATTCAGACCCCCTTTTATAATTTTCATGGGATTTTTTTGAGAGGGTAAGTAAATCCTTTTGATTAATGTTTTGTTTCACATTACCTAATCACTTGTTGTTCTAGTATTTTCATTTTATCTTCATGCTTTAGTATTTGTGTTGTCTTTTTCATTTTAGTAGATTGGTAAATTATAATTTCCTCTTGATCTTTTTCATGAAATTGATATTTAAGATTTCAAAATTTAAATGACACATAATGTAGAAGTATAAATTTATGAGATTTCATATAAAGGATATCGAATACACCAAAATGGTGTCTTTAGATACAGTATGACAAACATTCTTTGTGTGTGTGGAGAGGGATTTCCACCTCTAGATATACCCACCCTTAAAGGATTCAATAGTCATATTTATACACACCCTATTGCAATATGTCTTATTTGCACAATATAGATGGAATTAATAGAGATTCACATACATACGTATAATTTTTAGAGATGTAGAATATATATATATATAGACACACACACACATTAATAATCTTAACTAAAGAAGATGAATATATAATTGTTCTTATTATAATAGATAATATATCTCCATAATACCACATATATAGCTACTAATTAGATTCTCTCTCTTTCACTGATAGGTGAACTGATTTGATAATAACCACTATTGAATTTAAGTTGATTAATTGTAATTTTATATAGTCCAAGTATGCGCCTTATGCACCTATCATGAAACTTTGAGTTGTACAATACAAGGCGGTTTATGCGACTAATATATTTTAGTCGTAGTCCACATCAAGTTAAGTGTGTAACATTTCCTATTTAACTTTGTACATTATTAAATAGATTTTGTAGCATTTCCATAATAACACTAAAACAAATTGTGATGGAAGAATAAAATATTCTTCAATGTAGCTCTATTTTTATTGGCCTACAAAATAATCCATGGTGCCATGAAATACTAAAATGTTTTAAAAAATTACATCAAATTTTCAAATGTTAAGTATATTTGAATATTTAAATCTAATTTTCATAACAAAGGTATCACATTAATAATACATTATAGAACATATTTTATTGTTATTGTTACCTATGTATTCATGCCTCAATAGTGTTATTACTTATATTTTCACACCTCGATGTGTTTTCTCTAAAAAATGACATAATAATATATTTCATTAGAAAGTTCTTAAGTAGATTAGATATTTTTTAAAATATCTTACATAAATGTGAAGAGGTATCTATCTTTTCATTGAATTTTTAAAAGTGAAAAAGATTAAATCCTTAACTTGCATTTGCCATCATGTTTTATTTTGTTAATATGTACAATAAAATTTCCATTTACTCATTAATATGTAAAGTAAATGTCAAAGCACTAATATGACATTTTAAAAAGATTCTCTTAAAAAAAGATAGATAATAATGACGCTAATCCCAACCAAATTAACTTGTAAAGTCTATTAAAGTGAATGGACATAATAATTAGACCTTAACTTTGTTGCTCAAATCATTTAAATTATTGTCCTTGTTTTTGTTTTACTTTTTTTTCTCATTATTCATCCTCTACATGTGTAATGATTATGAGAGTATCAAACATTATATTAATAAGGATATCCACATTCTTGCAATCTTACACATCCTCATCCTTTTATTAAAGCCTCAAATAATAATCAACAAAGCTCTAAAAATATATTTTTTAAAATAAATTACTTCTATCAACAATACTCAATGAAGATATAATTTTTTTAATGAATTAAAAATATATATTTTAATCTTGAGATGGATCTTTTATACTAAGATGAGAAATTCTTTTAAAAGTGTTGTAATTAATGCCCACCTTTCTTGAATTATGGACTTGAAGTAAGGACCTTGCTACAAAAAATATGCCCCTTTTAGTAAATCTATTAGTACAAAGTCTAAGAACAATTAATACAATTCATGATACTCTTTATATTAAAATAATATGTTTTAAATCGATTTGATATATTCTCCCAAACCTTGTGAGCAAATCTCCTATATAATTTTTATGTGAATCCTATTTTTTGATAAAATGATATATAACTTGATTTGATTGTACAATTTTTTGTTTCACTTTATTTAATTACATGTTCCAAATTGCTATTTTTTTGTAGTGTGTTATCTACGTATGTTACATTTTTCATGTGATTAAATTATCAAGATCTAACTTACTCTTGATACTGCTCATGTATTTATATTTGAAGGTTTAAAATTAAAACACAATATAAGACACATATAAACAATTCTTCTAAGGGAATTTGAAAATAAAGGTCTAAGTAGGATTTTTAGTATTATAATGTTTTCACCTATAATTATTATTAATAATTTGAAGATAAACCTTGTCTAATTATATGTCATTATATCAAATAAATTAAAAATTGGGTTAAGATGATGAACAACGAATCTAACTTGTTAGAATTGAACTTGTTTAGTTCAATAGTAGACAACCCTCCCTACCAACATGCCACAAATTTTAAAGTGCATTTCCCATGGTAAAGAAATAATTTTTTAAAATTAATAATATTAAATTCAAACTATAGAGAGGAAGTGAGAGGATTATTCCCCTTCTAATAATAAGGAAGATGGGTGCAATTAAAGATAACAATAAGAAAGCACATAAATATTGAGTTGTGTCATGTGCCTAATATGAATATAATTAATTATAATAATGAAATAATGATGTAATTGAAGGGTATGTACATAAATATGGAAGGAAAAAAGGTGTTCAAACATTCACATTTCTCTAAAATTTGTTTCAATTTCGTGAAACATAATTCACACATTAAGTCTCAAGCACATTTTTGGTAATATGAGTGCATTATAACATGTATGTGTTCTATTTAAACTAATGAAATATCATCTTTAGGTTTTCAATAAGTTTGAATTTACAAATCCTAATGGTTGGACATATAACTTGAGTGCTTAAATATGTGTTTTATAAAAGACACGCACACATTGAGAATTCTCTCTATTAAGTTCATGTATTTTAAGATATGATTATGTAAAAACACTACTAGACATCAAGATTCACATTAGCTTTCTAACCATGTATTTTTTCCCTCTAAAATCTAAATGCATTCAAGTTTCAATCTTTGATTACTTTTAGCAGTCTTTATTTTTTATAAAAACACATATTTTTTGTGAGTAATTTTTGTTATGCTTTTCCAATTTTTTTTTTTTTAATTTTTTTTTTTACATCCTAGAATTTATACACATTGATTTTTAAAAAAAACTAGAAGTACACTTAGTTTTAATTTTTAAGGATGTGTTCACTTAGAAAATTAGTCAAAGATAATTTATTCTTTCAAAAATTAGTAAAAAATTATTTAAACTACTTCATGATCTTAAATAATTTTTCATCAAAGGAATTTACAAAATATTTAATAAAAAATAAAAGGAGAGGAGCATACTCCATGCTATGTATATTTTTGTGACAAAAATAAGACTACTTTGTGTGCTCTTAGTGTTTGACCCTCTTAATCTCCACCATTGAAAAATAACACTATTTTAGAAACTAGATTCTAAGCACTAATTTTCTTTTCCTTATTACATCTAAAAAATTTAAGTGTAGATATCTTGAATTACTTATCAAAGTTCAATATTTGTTGATATAAAAAATAGTAGTCACTTTTGACTCTTTTTTAGTCCTTCATTTCCATACACTTATTCTAATAGTTTACTATGATATGCAACCATTTTAATTGAGTATTTCATTTGAATAAATAATTTTAACTCAATTGAAGGAAGCCCTAAAGTCTATCTTTGACAAATAAAAAATCAAGGTCTATGAAGATCTTGCAATAAAATTTCAAATGAATAATTCATTTTATATTTTCATTATATGTAATTTAAGGATGATATTTTATTTAAAAAATATATGAATGATCAAGTTGACAAAAATAAAAT
>VDFB02283920.1:0-24460 GCA_007258455.2 Sequoia sempervirens | reverse complement strand
ATCATTATGGAAAATTAACCGCCAAAAATTCATGCAATTAATTTTCTGTGTGGTCAATTGTCATGGCGGTCGCAGTGAATTTTCCCTTGGTGAATTGCTGATGGTGAATTTGCCATATGTCGTGAATGTAGATATAATTTGATATAATTTTGTAGTTGTGAAATTAATTTTTCATTTTTTAAATTTAAAATTTAGATTTTTTATTTGATCAATTATTTTACTAGTCATATGAACCAACATAATGTATATTATGTTGATTTGTTTGTTTGCTTGTTGTATTTAAAGATATTTTTGATTCATTTGAAATCATCAAGGAGTTATTAAAAGGAAGCATGTTAAGATTTTATTGATAGAACATTTATGAGAGTATCATATGAGAAAGATAATTACATTAATTTAAACACATTGTTTAAGATATATTGCATGATTGTTTGTTGTCTTTGAATCATCACTTGGAATCATAATGTTATTCCATCTAAGGTTTTGATTGAGTGATCTAACAAATTTCTAAAGGTGATTGCACATAGCATTAGTCCTTACGAACACTCAGATATCATAGATCAAGACAAAACAAGTTGCAAAGTCTTGGAATCAATGAGATCAAATCCATGAATTACAAGATCATTTCAGTGTAGAAAATCACTTTGGTGCACACGAAGATTAGTTTTGTAGATAGAGATCTAAACCAAAGAGTGAATTTTTTAAATAAGATGTCTTCATTCAAGTCATCCAAAAAATACAAAGCATTGGTGAATCACTTTCTAACATTTAGTTTAATTTTCGCATTTATTTACTTGTGTGGTAATGATCAACCCCAACTCCTAATTGATTAAATTAGATTAATTAATACCTTATTATTATTATTTTTTAAATTATCCTTGATTTTATGTAAAAAAGATTCGATTTCCTCATAATTATAAAAAAATCATTAAAGATTAAAAACTGTGTGTATGGAAATAAAACAAATCCTATACAATTTATCTAGGGATAAAGAAACAAATCAAGTATGTCAAAAAATTAACCCTACAATAACAAGTTGAGATAGTAATAACATAAAACACACTTTTCAAAATGACAAAAGCGAACAAAGACTTAGCTTCAAAAGCAACAATGGAGAACTTTGCTAAAGAATGTGATTAGAAATATGATATAGCGCTCTTTGATCAAATTTAGAATCGCATAGCTCTAGCATACTATAATTTGACAATTTTTGTGCTTTGGTTCAATTTCATAATTATAAAATATAAAAAAACTTGCATGTGTGTGCATATAGATGTCAAGAGAAGAATATGAATCTCTATGCATTTGATTAACATATAGAAATTCCCCTACAAAAAACTTAATTGAGCTTACTAGGTCCACTAGAACTCCACAAATAATTTTTTGGTGAACTAATGCCTCTATGTACAAGGGCCACCATATATGCCAACATGAACAACAAGAAGGGAGAAGGGGATGGTGGGTTCAAGGATAAGTTCAACATAAGAAGTTTGGATGCCCACTAAACACACCAACTAGAAAAATGTAGAGGTATCATAAGGTCTTACATGAGCCTCATGTGGGGTAAGTGCATGGTCAAAATCTAGAACAAAAATAATTGGTTTAGTAGGGTCTACACAACTAGTTGTGGTATGTTATGGAAAGTGGTTTGTGTAAACCTATAGATTTTAGTAAGGAGGTGAAACAAATTTATTGCCTCCATAATAAATTAGATCATATTAGAATTGATCAATTCTTGCATGAGATGCTATGGGGGCATAATTTTTTAATGCCATGGCTTGATACCTAATGGTACTAGAAAAATGCTTTAGAGTCATAGGCTTTTGGGAATGGAAGGTTAGTATCAAGTGGAAAAATAGGTGGTGACTAGACTAGATTATTGGAAAGAAGTTATTGTAGAATAGCTTGAATCATATATATAAGTTTGGTAAAATAATAATTGTGTTGTGAATGCATATATATGAATAACATCGAAGAATAAGATGCAATAATACCAACATGGTTCATAGCTTGTGTATTTTTTTTATATTTATAATTATATGATGTAGAAGGACACAAAGATGAATGGAAAAATTTGTGGGTTGGAGTCTTGTGCTCTTTGTTTCTCATTTTACAATAATACTTTTGTTAAAGGAGTGGAAAAATGGATTAGTGTAGTGTCATAAAATTGTACCTTGTGGCAATTTCACACTTGTGCATTTAACACATTACATTTATGACACCTCGTCACATTCATGAAAAAAACCTATGAGTCATAATTTCATGATTCCAACTTCATAGGAAACAATTATGAAGCATTAGTAGTCTTTCCACCTCATTTATTATGAAATTTTGAGTAGGACACCTGTACGACGCATGGACATTCACATGGTGCACTAGTATCCTCAAACTTTATGAGTTTCAAATGAGGGAATCCCGTATCCCTTTGCCCATGGCATGTGTCATTGTGGCAGAATCTTGAGTACAACAACTCTTCCTACCCATGCAACCTCACGAAAATCCTCTTTTCACTCTTTCTCTCATTGATTCTCACTTTCTCTTGTCCAATTTTGCTCTCTTGCTATATTTTCTTCTACATCTTTTCTCTCTTTCTCTTTGCAGTGAAGCTTTGCCAGATTCTTATCTTGTGAATAGCCAAGGCTCTATTACAAGCAATCATGTCTCATCTTTCAAGCCAAGAGGGAGCCACAAACTATTGATAACACTCTCTTGTCTACTTTGTCTTTTCGATTTACAATCATCTACTCGTCTCATCTATTTTATTCATGATAGGGGATCTCCTTCATAGTGGGGTTTGATTTTATCACACGGATTGTCTATTACATTTTGTCATTTTGTCTATGTTTACCTATTTGGCTGTCTATGGAAGTGAAAATACCAAAAGGAGGGTTTGACTAAGGCAAGCCTTGAAACAACCCCAACACCTTTTCTCATCTTTTTTGTGTGCAGGTTTATAGATTTGAGGAACTAGGTGTTGCAGATTTTATACTTTTATCTTTTGATTTGATAGGGACAACAACATAAGGCATAGGCATCCCCACGACATGCTATCGTCAATTGGTCATGACTTTGTCCCTCTAGGGATGAAATTCATAAGTCCCGAGCTTTCTATTTCCACCTACATTGGGTACCAATTTCAAGATGACCTAGGGAGTCTTATGTATAACCAGTTAAAGAAAAAGGGAGACTACCTATCACTTGTTGAACATCTTCCTATAGTAAAGAGAGCACCCATTAATCCTATTTAGAACTTCAATCTAAGATATAGAAAGAATTGGAAATTTACTTTTATAAATCTACCCATTGGTTAGACTATCGTACATGTACTTAATTTGAGCCTTTAATATTGAAATATAACTATCTAGGTATTTCCTATAATGTTTGTTGGTGTGAACAAAGGTATTTCCTATCCATTTTCCCATTTGTAGCGTGAAAACAATATATTATCTAACTAGTTCCTAGTTAGGACCTTTTCAAACATGTTCACATGTTAAGTTTACTTAGTGAGTTAGGAATATTTCTAGAAGTCTTAGTTGTCATGTGATCTTATCTTATCTTATCTTATCCCCTAGTTGTCACATGAAATAAGATTAATACACTTGTCATCATCCTAGTTAGTCTTATCTCTCAACCTTGCCTATATAAGCAAGGTCTTATATATATATATATATATATATATATTAGCACATATGATCAAATTTATGATCTTTCTTTTCTTTATTCTTGAAGGATATTTTGATTTTGTAGGTGATCCTAGGAGCTTTCAAGTCCTTGAGTGACTCTAACATTTGTCACTGAATAAAATGAAATAAAATGTACTAATAGGAGCTTTAGAGTTAGGAATCTAAAATTTATAATAGTGGAATGACCTCCCTATGTAAGCCCTTAAGTTTTGTATTTTTTCAAAAGAGATAGTTCCACCAATATAATTGACCACATATAAGATGTTATTAATTTATGTGAAAAATCACATAATGGTTACTAGTGTAGTTCTTGTATTGCTAGATAATTCTTCAAAAGGAAAAATATTAGAGTGGTTTGGGATCATTGCACCTTTATTTGTCACTATTTGGGATGACTTGGGGAGTCTTATACATGTATAATCGGTTAAATAAAAAGGGATACTACCTATCTCTTGTTGAACATATTACTATAGCAAAGAGATCACCCATTGATCCTATTTAGAACTTCAATCTAAGATATATAAACAATTGGAAACTTTCCTTTAGAAATCTACTCATTGGTTGGAATATCATACATGTATTTCATTTGAGCCTTTGATCTTGAAATATCTATGAAAATTCAATCTATGGGTACTAAGATCTCACCCATTTCCTATGAGGCAATAATAGGAGAAAATAAAAAAACTTTTAGGATGGAAAGATAGCTTCTAGACTTGCAATGCCATTATTTTGAAAGAAATATTTCCTATCACAAAATCATTTGTACTCTCCATAGCCAATACCATGAATCATGTTTCTAAACCTCCTATTATTATAAACATGTCTCAAAAAGAATGTTTTGTTGAACAAACATCTATAAATTTTAATAAGATTAATGAGATCAAGAATATGTTAAGATATTTATTCAATTATCAGTAACAATAAAAAGGCCCAAGTACTTAGGGTTTTAACAAGAAACATTGTAACAATAATCAAAATCAAGTTTACAAGCCAAATACTTATCATCCTACACCCATGCTTCCTCGAGCATATGCTCCACCTTTGTAAAGTATAAAAGGTATCCCACCATACCATACTAACAATTAGAAAAAAAAAACCATATCTAGTCCTTGTGGAATCCATGCAAAATAGTATGATTGAAGAATAGAAATTGTAGTGTCTAGATTGTAAATACTCATGATTCACATGGGTTTGTTGTTAACTTGAGCAATTTGTTTATGCTAAGAGTAGTTTGTGTTAATTCTTGAATAAAATGTTAGAACCCTAAGGTCATTGACCTGAGGCTAGGAAATAAACTTTAATTTGTAACAAAGAGTCAAACTTATGTGGAGTAAATGAATGGTCCCTAGTAAATGCTCAACTTGTGGTGAAATCTAATTATTTCACCATAAGAAAATGGCCCTAGAGTTAGAAACTATTGACGAGTCTTAGAATTGTCATGTTTTCCTTATTTGAGTCTCATACTTTTCATAATATCTCTAATAGTTTCAAAGACATTACCTAGACCTTTCCAATTATTTTAAGTAGTTAAAGCATTGAGGATGATATATTATATTGGTAAATGATTGTGTGAATATGTGAATACCTATGAAATTTAATAAATTTTATGTTGATTATGGTTATTAATGATGAAAGATGCATTTGAAATAAACTAACCCCTACAATGATGGATCTGTTAACCCACAACAAAGGGATTGTCAACCTATAGCAAAAGGATGTATGTCTACCATAACCAAAAAGGGTGATCGCCTACAACACATGCAATTTTTTGTAGATGATGGAGGTAGCGGTTGGAGATTGTGAAAATGATCTATTTATGGATCATTCTATTTTTTTTTACTTGATGCTATCATTAGTTCGTGGAGGAAAGGAGATTTTTGTAATAATAGTGGTTATGACTTGCAATAAGTTTTGCCCTGTTAGGCATGTCTTCAATTATAATCATCTTCTTTCAAGATGTAGATTCTTGATATGATTCTAACACTCTTATCTCCACTAGATTTTCATTACTATTTGAAATAATACTTAGTCCTCTTCTTATGTTTTTGGGAGAGTCGATAGTTGCTTATAGTTTGTTTTCAATCCAAAAATAATCAAACTCTCAAATACCTTGTATATATGTTTGATCTTATGAGAGGTTGAGAGGCTATCTAGATCTTTTGTGTTAATATATTGGCATATAAGTACTCTTCATGTTGATCTGATACTTTTTTCAATATATGTTCACATGGCAATAAAGAAGGATTACAACAACTCAAGCAAGGGCCACTTGAAGTACTACAAAACTCCTTGTAGTTTAGATTATTAATTACAGTAGAATGCATTGCTAAATTATATTTCCTAGTTTACAATTAACTTGAATTCTTGAATAATGATTAATTCTTATTATAGTAAGTTGCAACATAGTTGAGTCATTAAGTTACTACCTTCACAAGAGTAGTTACCCATAACATTTATTATAGTTACATGTAACAATTTTTATTCATCTAAAGTTGTTTCCAAATAGAGTTATTTTAGTTAAGTTGCTTCTAATTATATTTTCTTTTGTTATCTTTCTATACACAATTGATTAGGATGAGTTAGGATTCTTAGCTGCACATACAATACCAACATCATCTACAGATTATGACTTCCTGGTTGATAAATTAAATGGAGCACCTCTAGGACAATGAATTACTTAACAAGGGATTCATTTGTCTGTTAAGTTGAATGTATGCATTGTCTACATCAATTGATTGAGCATAGATGGTGTTGTACAACTATTATTAGTAAACCTCTTATTTATAAAAAAAAATGGCCACTTAGAATATTCGACTTCATGTGGTCATCCATTTATGTCATACTAACATTATATTCCAAATATATGTTTAATCTTAGATTAGATGACTACTATTATTCTAAAGTTTGTTTCCCACTAGATTCAAAGTATAGTGTTATTATCATATATATTTTCTTTTTAGAATAAATTTATATAAAAATTTGATATTATTATGACAATCTTGAAGTGATAATTATATAACTCAAAAAAGATAATGACAATGTGGATTCTTATTTTTTATTTTATTTTTTCAATTTATTTTATAGTAGAAAATCTATTCTCAATAAACAGAAATAAAAATTATTTAATTCATACTTTATATAGATTAAACAATAAAAACAAATTTTATTATAACATCTAAAAAATACTTTAACATTTTCTTTTAAAATAAAATCTTTATCAAACAAATAAAATTTTAATTTTAATATTTAATAAACATGTATCCTTACCTCATAACTACTAACTATTTAAGTTCTAACAAACATTCAATCACTCTACTCTTATCTAAACTCTAAATCCCCATAAAAACAAATATATTCCATGATTAAAGGAAAACCAATCTAAAAATCATAGAGAAAACCTTGCTAAAACAAAGAGACGCATTGCGTCCGATTCCTGCCGGTAGGATTTGTGAGTTGTTGTTTGTTTGAGAATTGCTTAACATAGTGGTAATAATTGCTTAACGTAGTGGTAATAGTTGTTGCTTAACATTCTCCATGTTTTATAATTTTTTGTTTGATAATTGATCCAACGCTTTCATTATCATATTTGCACGTACCATTCCTGTTTGGTATGCATTTTTATGTTGCAAGTGTCTTTTAAGAGCAACTAACATTTACTAGAAATAATCTATCAATTTCACAAACAGTGCAACATAAAACAACAAATGTAGAAACTATAACAATAACAATAAATTTGCCAAGTGATGAGATCAACATATGTAATCTCTATGCAAGACCCACCACACCAATAACAGAAATTATAACAATCACAAATCAAGTATTCTCCTCTATCAATTTAACATCAATTTTCTATATTCTACGCGACTTCAACATTGATATGGCAGTGGATAATGCACGAAAGAATTGGCTATCAAATCACATGCACAATTCTAAAATGAATTTTATGTTATATAAATTAAACCATGTCAACAAGCCACTAATTGATCATATTTGGTGTAACATAAATGCAAAACCATGTTCTATTTACAAATCAGAAGCATATTGGAGTGATCATGATGCAATTTATATAAACATTGAAACAAATGACAAATTCAAATCCACTTAGTATCTTTTTAAAAATATTAACATTATTAGTATTTCTTGTAGCTAACAATGGAGTCGAGCAAGAGAGCCGAAACAAGCCAGAAAACCATACAACAAATATCAAAAAGGTGAAAAGCATTGTCTATGTTCAATTATACTATCCAAATTACTCTTGAAAACAATAAATTCAACTGATGTAAACATTGCAGATCCAAAAGTAAGAAGAAAAATACAGTATCAATTGAAGAACTTCACTCCCACAAGGGAGGAAATATATTTGAAGGAGATTTAATTGTGGTCTACAAAACAAGTCTCGACAAACAAAACAATACAAAAGAAGTTCTTCATGTGGATTTAACTAATGAAAAAGGTGAAATGACAATTACTATTAATGTAATTAGTGTCCTTGTAAAACAACATGAATCAAAAATAGTTCCTGGAACAGTTATATGCATTACAAATTTCCAAATTGCACCAAAGACAGACTATGACAGAGGTGATTGTGATTGCATCTTGATTTTCACAAACACAACAACAGTTGAAGTCATACCGTGCATGCATGATGAATACAAATTCATACCAACTAGCACAATTAGACAACTTTTTACAAGTGAAGAAAACTATGCAATTGGATCTGTAGTGACACTTGTGGTGGGAACAAAAAGAACTTTCCAATTTTTTGTTCAAATAAAAGATTGCCATTCAGAAATGGACAAAGCAAAAATATTTAAATATATATGAATATAAATGCATAGCAAAGTGAAGAATTTAGATATAAAAGTAGAGATATATATCAATGTAATTGCATAGCAATGTTCATAGAAAAGTAGAAATAAGTATGAATGTAAATGCATAGAAAAGTCAAGAATATGCATTTTTCTGTCTATAGACCACTATGGTCAATACATTACAAATGGTAGTAGATAATTATATTATTGTTTGTTGTAGTGATTAATTGTGAAATGAAAATCCTATAACATATAGAACTATTGCATATTTATTCTCCTTGTTCAAGCTATGGCAGTTATTCTCCTTGCTGCAGATGACAATGCACGTGTTTTTGGACATTCCCTTCTGCAGAAAAATGTTTGAAGATGGTTATGAGGACATTTTTTTTTATTTTATGTGATAATCTTTCAATAGATAATGTAGTATAGAAATTGAATTTTTAAATGAAGCTAAATGTTTGTGAAATACAAGCGTACCTGGATATAAGATGTATATATCATTCTTCAATAGATTGTGCATTGGTTATGAGGTTGTTTGGATTCAATTTGAAATGTCCTTTTTTGCAGAAGTCTCTTAGGATGAAGACAATTGATGATTTGTCATCAATGTATTCTTCATATGAAATGTTTAGTAATTCGGGAAGCAAGAGTTGCATAATAGATCTATCCATTGTACATTCCATTGTTTTCTTTCTATCACTTGTCAAAATCACTTTCAAGTAGTGAGAGTAGATATATGCAACTTGTTGTTTGCATTTAATACAAAAGGCAGTTTGTTCTTGTAGTTCTCCATATGTATCAAATTTGTAGTTGCAATTTGGACAGAAAGCTTGAAATGGATTTGCAAATGCATTGGCTATTCTTATTGTTCCATAAATCTGCAAAATATAACGAAGATGTATATTATGTATTTTTAATCATTTTCTAATAGTATATAATTGCATAGGTGCAAATGTGATTGTGTTAAATGTTGAATACAACAAATTGCTGACATAATCAAATGCCTTAGTTACCTCAATTGTTGAATGCAACAAATTGTTGAGATACTCGAAGGCCCTCTTGTTATTCAATTTGCTGATGTATGTTGATTGAGTTGTTTGTAGAGTGTTGTATCTTGATTCTCGCTTCTTTACAATGTTCCTCAACAACATGATTGGATATTGTTCAAGGCGTATTTGTTCTTCCATTGAAGAGAAATGATGTACCAAACTCTCGTGTATTTGTACCTGTATTGTGGATGCATTTTTTATTTCAACATTTATCTTTAGTTAAAAATATGGTAAGCAGTAATTGATGTAAATTGCAATGAAATAAAGAATTAGAGGAATATTTAAATACCTGTGCTTTGTCCATTTCTGAATGGCCATCTTTTATTTCAACAAAAAATTGGAAAGAAGTTCTTTTTGTTCCCACCACAAGTGTCGCTACAGATCCAATTGCATAGTTTTCTTCACTTGTAAGAAGTTGTCTAATTGTGCTAGTTGGTATGAATTTGTATTCATCATGCATGGACGGTATGACTTCAACTGTTGTTGTGTTTGTGAAAATCAAGATGCAATCACAATCACCCCTGTCATAGTCTGTCTTCGGTGCAATTTGGAAATTTGTAATGCATATAGCTGTTCTAGGAACTATTTTTGATTCATGCTGTTTTACAAGGACACCAATTACATTGATAGTAATTGTCATTTCACCTTTTTCATCAGTTAAATCCGCACAAAGAACTTCTTTTGTATTGTTTTGTTTGTCAAGACTTGTTTTGTAGACCACAATTACATCTCCTTCAAATATATTTCCTCCCTTGTGTGAGTGAAGTTCTTCAATTGATACTGTATTTTTCTTCTTGCTTTTGGATCTGCAATGTTTACATCAGTTGAATTTATTGTTTTCAAGAGTAATTTGGATAGTATAATTGAACATAGACAATGCTTTTCACCTTTTTGATATTTGTTGAATGGTTTTTTGGCTTGTTTCGGCTCTCTTGCTTGACTCCATTGTTAGCTACAAGAAATACTGATAATGTTAATATTTTTAAAAAGATACTAAGTGGATTTGAATTTGTCATTTGTTTCAATGTTTATATAAATAGGATCATGATCACTCCAATATGCTTCTGATTTGTAAATAGAACATAGTTTTGCATTTATGTTACACCAAATATGATCAATTAGTGGCTTGTTGACATGGTTTAATTTATATAACATAAAATTCATTTTAAAATTGTGCATGTGATTTGATAGACAATTCTTTCGTGCATTATCCACTGACATATCAATGTTGAAGTCGCCTACAATATATAAAGTTGATGTTAAATTGATAGAGGAGAATACTTGATTTGTGATTGTTATAATTTATGTTACTGGTGTGGTGGGTCTTGCATATAGGTTACATATGTTGATCTCATCACTTGGCAAATTTATTGTTATTGTTATAGCTTCTACATTTGTTGTTTTATGTTGCACTGTTTGTGAAATTGATAGATTTTTTCTAGTAAATGTTGTTACACCATGTATGTGATTTGTTGAGAAATGATTAAAATTTTGGAATTCATTATTATGTTTTGATAGTTGCATATGTGTTTCTTGTAGACAAATAATATCCGTTGACATCATTTCATGGTCGCTAAGCATGTCTTCGATATGTACAAGCAGGTTACGAGTATTGAATGTGGTTAGTAGTAATTGTTTGTCGCTATTGCTTTGGAGATGGTGATTTTCAAACTCCCAAATTGATGTTGATTGTAGGTGTGACATTTCATTAATTACTTTTTTTTTCACTTTGAAATGGTTCTGTGTTAGAGGTCTTATCAAGAACAATGTGTCAATTGTTCGTGTACGTGATAGTGCTGTATATGCCAAACCATGTTTGTTTATGCCTGATGGATCAAATGCTAATGCTTGCATTGTAAGGCCTTGTGATCTGTGAATAGTACGAGCACATGCTAGTTGTATTGGAAATTGTTTTCTGATTGTCAATTTTTTTTGGTTGTATAGGTTTTTAGTAGGCTTTGCAATGCGAAGTATGGGTGTCCAACTTTTGTCTATGCACTCACTATAACATTGCACTAGTCTTTTTGCTTGTCGATGTCCAACTTTTGAGTCAGTGAACTTGATCCAAACTATATCGAAATTAGTGTATTTTGTGTATGCTTGGAATGTTCCATCTGATCCATTGACAAGCCCATCTTCCGTGTCGTAATTTCCAGCATATATTTCAACTAGCATATTAGGTTTTAAGAGTATCTGAGATGGTAGATTAATTGAGTGGTCATAAAACATAATTGTATTAGAGTTGTCATCATGTTCATCAATTGCATTCAATATAATTACCTCTCCTTGTGTGATGGATAACATGTTTTCATTGTGTTTTTCCACATCTTTCCTTCTGTAGAAGAGGAAAGGGAATGTTGGGTCCATTGGCGGTGAGCGCAAACATTTTTTATTTAAATACTCCAAGTCTTGAATTGTCTGGGATCCAACTCGGATTCTATTGAGTATTGAAACAAATTTCTCATCTTTTTGTCGCATTGTCAATTGCAGTGCATAGCATTTTATATTTTGTTTCCAAAAGCTATAAGGCATTAATTCATTTAATGTTTGAGGATTCTCAAATACTAGTGCATCTTGTACAGGTTGTACTTGGTAAAGATCACCACAAAAAATTGTATCTAGATTTCCGAAATAGCTAGTGGGGGTTTGCATTATGTCTCGTAAACGTTTGTCAATGGAACGTAGAAATCTTGAACCCACTAGAGAAATTTCGTCTATCAATACCACACGGAGTTGTTGATAATGCTTTGACATAGCATCCAATGTTTCAGAACTCAATGGGATGAATTCTGACTTGTTAAATGGCATGTGTAATGCTGAGTGAATTGTCAATCCACCTATGTTATATGCGGCTTTTCCTGTATAAGCAAGTATCAGTCCTTTTGGTTTATTTGGATCGTTCTCAATAGATGAGTTGTATATGCGAATAAGTGTTTGATATATGGCTTTTGCGGTAAATGTTTTTCCCGTTCCAGCACCTCCTGTTAAGAACAAGTGTAATGGTGCTTTGATGTTGTTTATTTTTTTCAATGCGATGTCTTTTACAATTGCTTGTTGTTCTTTGTTTAACATTCGTCTTAATTTGTAGTACTCAGAATTGTCTATTATTTGAGGATGTTTTGCAATTTCAAATTTGTTTTGAAATATTCTATTTGTTTTGTTGATTTTTTCTGTCTCAATATCTAATTGTATATTATATTGTTCTTTCATCTGCATATGATTTTCAGTAAGGCTTTCATTTTGATCAAGATCATTGTTTGTGTTGATTTCGTCTACCGCTTTTTCAATGTCGCCCCACATAGGGTTGACTTTGTAGTTGTATTTTATGTGATTTGATGTAATAATATTTTCATGATACAAATAAGCACTATGCCATGTTTGGAATCCATTTTTAAGTGATTTTTCACTTTGTGTAAATGGCACATATAGTAGTAATTGTTCTCTACAATGGTTTTCTAAGTCAATATGTTTGTTGAAGTTTACAAAACGTATTATACTTGCTTTAGTTTTACTTTGTAATTTTTTGCCATGTTTTCTATAATTGGAAACGAAATCTGCAAGACAAATGTGTGATAGTGTTGTTGGTCGTGCTAGATAGTAATCTATCAACGATTTTGATGTTACGTTTTCTGAATCATCTGGTTCTTTGCTCAATTGTTTAGTTGATTTTAAGACAAATGTTCTCTCGTCCTCATTTCTTGTATCAATGAATACACATTTTCTTGAACTATAGTTTAATGGGAGTGATAAAGCAATGTGTGCTGCTTGTTGCGAAGACATTTGTTGTAAATTGAGTAATGCGTTTCCTAGTTTACTAATCATATTTATTGCATCGATACTATTTTGTTCATGCTCTTTACGAATTCTTTTGAATGCATTTGTCATTGACTTGTCTACTTTTGTCATATACGAGCTACAATACATAGCTGCTGCATATGCATTCAATACAAATTGTGCATCTGTATTTGCTTTCCATATTTCAGGCATTGTTCTAGCAAAACTATTATTCCATATGTCTGATGGTTTCCTTTTCAAAAATATTGTCAGCCTATGGATTGTAGACTTGATGGCAATTATGTATTCATCTTCACTAATATTCATTTCATCTATGAACATTTGAAATGAGATTGATTTGTCATAGTTTGCTTGTTGTAAAGTGGAAAGTATTTTTGATGCTGTTGAAATCACATTTTCGTCATTGGTTTTAGTTGGTTCCAAAATTGTAGTTTTCTTCATTGGCGGGAGCGGAAAATTATATCTACAAGTTTGTTTCTTCGACCTTCGACATTGTTTCGTGTGGTGATGTTTGTGTATTGTAGCTATATCTGGATGTAGATGTTCAGTGTTACAAGTAATGTAGTTGTCTACAAAATGTTCAATAGTTATGTTACTATCTCTTCCGTAAATTGGTGCTTGTCTAATCCACAAGAGGAAATGATCATGCTCATTTCCACGATTTTGAAATTCGGTTATGGAGAAATAATCTGAAATGGTTCCAAAAAAGGAATTGTCTGTTAATATTAATTTCTTCATTGCATTAATTCTATACCTATAATAGCGTGCACATGTAATCGGATCTCTTCGAATCAAATGAATTCTTCTATCTTCGATTGTACTATTTGATTCTTCATGGTTGGTTGTTTTTTGATATGTGCGATGTAGTTCTTCAAGCGTTTTGGTTAATGGTTCCCAATATTGTTCAGCACTTGTAAATGTAACAAAAAAAGTTGGTGGTCCAAGTTGTCTTATCATCGCAAATAGATTTTTTTTTAGTTGATGCAAATAATCTGGAGATATTCTTATTTTTTTGAAATCGACATAACCAATGTCGGATTTAAGAATATTTTCTAAATTAGGTTTATGTTTCACATCTTTTGCTAGTAGCCTTCTCCCTTTTAATTGCCCCTTACGTAATCTCACCCATATTGTGGATAGCACTTGTTGTATTAGAATTTTAATGGTTTTGAAGAATAGATTTGTAGTGTGGTAAGCAAATTTCCTATTTGAATGTTGTAATTCCCACTTTACAATTTTTTGATACGAATATCTTTTGACAATGTCCTCATCACGTGGATTGCCAAAGAACAGTGTAGGGAAATTCATCTCTTCAGCGTATTTATCTTTAAATATTCCAATTGGATTATTTCCTTCTGCTGGTGCAATTTCTATGATCTTGTCTTGCATTTCATGTATGCACTTAGATTCAGTGAAACCATGTATCAATGTTTCACTAGGTATTTCATTTTCAATATCGCTTTCAACATCGTTGTCGCTTGTATTGTTATCACTTGTTGTGTCCTTTGCACTATCTAGTCATAGAATTTCAATCCAGTCTTTGTTTATCTCAACATTTTCCATTTTGTATAATTTTTTGTTTGATAATTGATCCAATGCTTTCATTATCATATTTGCACGTACCATTCCTGTTTGGTATGCATTTTTATACTGCAAGCGTCTTTTAAGAGCAACAGCTATTGTCGATGTTTCGTTCGTTGAACGTGGTAATGCTCGTTGTATGATATCAGAGTTAACTGGTACATTTATAATAGACCCGGTCAAACCTAATTGTGAATTTTTGTATCCTAATTGCCAAATTTGTGCAAATGCAATTCTAAGGGACACTAGTCGTTCTTCTAGTTGTGTCAACATTGCCACATATCCTAATGGATTATTTGTTCGGATGTAATTTGGAGTTGCATATGTTGGTAATTTACATTCATTCAACGATGCTTTGCATTTGGAACAAATATAGTTTGTTGTTGTGATTTGTTTATTTGTGGACAAGCTGTAATACATTTTCATTTCTTTGTCTTTCAAAGTTGTAATGTCTTTTTTAAAATGCAACATTTGACAAATTGAACATACATATCTAGGTGTATCTTCAATTTGTTTTTTGAATAATTCAATGGCTGATTTTGAAATTCCTTTTTCTAACTCTGTACATGTTGCAATATTTTTTGAACGTACTTGTTTTTTGATTTTTCGTTGTGAGTTGAGCGTATATTGTTGAATGTTTTCAATTTGATTGAATTCGATCTTGTTGTTTTTGTTGGTGTTTCTAATTAGTTTTTTAATTTGACGAAGTGATGCAATTGAATTGATATTAGTCGAATGTAGTTGATATGATAGAAGTGGCTCAAAGTGTCCATGAAGAGGATTTGTATCATGGAAAAGGATACAGTGTGATTCTCCATTAGATGATTCATTAAAATGCAAATATTTATGTGCCGTTCTTACTGACCAAACCTTTATTTGTATGCCTAGCCATTTGGATAGCCATTTAATACAAAATGTGTCTCCCCATAATCCAATTTCTTCATTATTTGTGGTTGGCATAGCTGATTTTCGCATTCTCCGAAAATAAGTTTCAATGTTGTCTATTTTATGCAGTACATCTAATGTATTTGGATGTAATTCATTGTTATATGACCAAGTTGCTTCTTCATCACCTTCTGAATAGCATTTTATAAAGTAATCAATTGTTCCGTTGCGTAATTCAGATGAGGTATAGCGATGATTAAGTAGAAATGCTAATGAATCAAAAAGACAATCTCCTACATTGTACTTAAATGTATTAGTTCTAAATAGGCCCTGAATTCTAAGCGCATCATCAATATTATATACTTGACAACGATTCAATAATGTATAATTTTCTACAGCTTTGCATTTGGAACAAATATAGTTTGTTGTTGTGATTTGTTTATTTGTGGACAAGCTGTAATGCATTTTCATTTCTTTGTCTTTCAAAGTTGTAATGTCTTTTTTAAAATGCAACATTTGACAAATTGAACATACATATCTAGGTGTATCTTCAATTTGTTTTTTGAATAATTCAATGGCTGATTTTGAAATTCCTTTTTCTAACTCTGTACATGTTGCAATATTTTTTGAACGTACTTGTTTTTTGATTTTTCGTTGTGAGTTGAGCGTATATTGTTGAATGTTTTCAATTTGATTGAATTCGATCTTGTTGTTTTTGTTGGTGTTTCTAATTAGTTTTTTAATTTGACGAAGTGATGCAATTGAATTGATATTAGTCGAATGTAGTTGATATGATAGAAGTGGCTCAAAGTGTCCATGAAGAGGATTTGTATCATGGAAAAGGATACAGTGTGATTCTCCATTAGATGATTCATTAAAATGCAAATATTTATGCGCCGTTCTTACTGACCAAACCTTTATTTGTATGCCTAGCCATTTGGATAGCCATTTAATACAAAATGTGTCTCCCCATAATCCAATTTCTTCATTATTTGTGGTTGGCATAGCTGATTTTCGCATTCTCCAAAAATAAGTTTCAATGTTGTCTATTTTATGCAGTACATCTAATGTATTTGGATGTAATTCATTGTTATATGACCAAGTTGCTTCTTCATCACCTTCTGAATAGCATTTTATAAAGTAATCAATTGTTTTGTTGCGTAATTCAGATGAGGTATAGCGATGATTAAGTAGAAATGCTAATGAATCAAAAAGACAATCTCCTACATTGTACTTAAATGTATTAGTTCTAAATAGGCCCTCAATTCTAAGCGCATCATCAATATTATATACTTGACAACGATTCAATAATGTATAATTTTCTACATCTATGATTTCTTTTGCTTTTCCTTGTATATTTTCTATTTTTCTCTTCATTTATGTGAGGAAAAAAAGATTTGTTGACAAGTAAAGAACAGAGGTTTGATGTACCTGATATTTTTATGAAAAGAACACTTAGTAGTTGTGCTTGTATTTAATGTGTATAATAATAGTTTGAGGATCTTCTCTTGTTGCTTCAGGGTCTGCAATACGAAAATGTGATTGTTATTAATTTTATGGAGTTCAAGTTGTAACATATTAAGTTTATTGAAATTATATATATATATTATTATGCAAAAACTATGTAAATCTACTCATGTCTATTTCAAACTTAACATATGATTATATAAAAAATATCTTTTGTTCACATTCATATCTATTATTCTTCATAGTATGTAGAAGTTGTCACATGACTAATTTACTTTTGCAAGATGAGATAATCAATAAATCAAATATCTTTGTTTTAACTATGGTATGTAAACAACAAAATTGAAATCTATACATTGAATTGTTCACATATGTATTTTGTTAAAGTAATTCTCATTAAATTTATATATTTTGTAAACCTTGTATGAAGTTTGTAATCCATATTTAACATACATGATTATGACAAATAATATGATATTTAATCTCTTACATATGATGGAGAATCCATATACAAAACTATTTAGCTGCATTCTTATTTGGATATCAAGTATTCACAATTTTCTACTTTAGCTTTCATAGATTGTATAAATGACATACTAAATATGATTATTCTAACTACATCTAATTATATAAATTGGATTTGTATTGTAGTGGAAATTTATATAGAACAAGACGTTTGTTACTTTATAAAGATGATAAATGATATATTGCAAAATGCATTCATACTACAAAACATTTGAGACTCTAAATTATTGTTCTGACAATGTCACCCTATCTAGACGATTAGATATGCACATTTAGAAGATTCCAAAAACATAAGAAAACTATTGGTAAAGTTTATCATAAGAATACTATGCTTCAAATTGTATTGTTCAATACGAAAAACAAAACATATATGGAATTGTGCGAACTAGATAGAGCTTCCCTATGGAGAAGAAACATTAACAACTTCCTCAGAAGCAATTGTATCTAAAGTGAATGCCGATACTGGAGATGTGGCAGGAGCTGGAGGAGGAACATTTTTCTTCATGTAAATCGATGTACAAGTAGTACCAACTTCATACAAATTGCTAATATCATAATTGATATTGTTTTGCTCCTTTCTCTCAAAACTATCAATTGCAAATCGAGAATCTATCAAGAATGGGAATGTATCTTGACTTTCAATTTCTTTCAGAAAATTCAATTTCTCAGTATTCATTGTTGAAGTCATATCATTTTTGGAACAACTAACTAGAATAGGGCTATCAGTAGAGCTAATATTGGGCTCGAAGCATGGCAATGAAGATGGGCTTGCAAACTTGGGATTTTGACAAAAGATATCAAAATTGACAGATTCAAATGTACTTGGAAAAGCCATGCCAAAGTTTGTAATAGAATTATCAAAGATATAGTCTTGCAATGGTATTCTAGTATCAATATTGGTACTACAGATGACACTAATATCTTTTGGATCAGAAATAGGAAGATCTAATTTGTTGTAATGATGGTCAAGAAGGGATTGATTGTCATCCATCATATTTGGAAAACATTGTATATCATTAACAATGTTCTCTTGAGAACTATTGTTATCAGTCATGCGATCTGATCCTACTTCTTCTATTCTTAAACTGCTTGAGCTCTTCTGAAGCAAAGTTTGTTTCACAAATTTACTGGATTGTGATAAGTCTCCTACCTCTGAATTGGTATAGTTGAAATTTGTCTTTGCCTTATTTCCTTTAATGGATATTGCAGCCATATCATAAGCATAGGCAGCTTGTTTAGCAGTTACAAAACTTCCCAGCCATTGTCATTTTTTCAATTTATTATTCCAAATTTCTGCAATGTAGCTACCCCAGGGACGCTGCCTAACACCTCTATATGACCTAATTTTTACAAATTGTTTAGACTCAACATAACTCAAACATAGCTCTTTGTTTTCCTCTACTTTCTCTTTGCATCGATCAGATGCACACTGTTTTCCAAATATATTCTCTGACTTCTTTTCTTTTATTCTCGATTCAGGTTCACATAATTCAATAGTAGGTTCCTTTGACAAGTCGCTAGATGATTTAGAATCGATATAGAGGAAATTGGTGATTGCATTCTTTCCTGCAATTGCAATTGCAGCTTTATCATAAGCTTGGGCTGCTTCTTCTGCACTGTCAAAAGTTCCAAGCCATTGTTGCTTCTTTAAGTTGGGGTTATAGATTTCTGCACCATAACTACTCGATCTTTTTCTGACACCTTTGTATCTTTTCTCCATTGCTTCGTTTAATTTTCTAAAGCACAATTGACACCTTGTCAAAACATTTCCCTATCTAACATATATGCATTTCTAATGTTTTATCAAGTGCAAATTGAACTTTCTTAATGCAAATTTGATAACAAACAATTATGTATAGGAAACACAACATAGATCAGAATAGAATAAATTCACAACTTATTTATTTATCTAAAAGTCTTTACCATATTCATAGAGTAACTGTATTTTATTTCTAAGAAATAGTCAAATGCCAAATATATAAAATATGAGTAATACACTTGCTACAGCTAATATTATAAAATGAGATGTTTTTTTTACTAAGATGAGCAATGCAAAGAGGATCAACATTTCTGTTATCAAAATTGCAAATCCCATTATCATCATCTTGTCATAGCCATTGTCAACATTTGTATTCCTTTTGCATAATTTGCTCATTCTGTTGCCTTGATGTCCTTCAGCTGCAAAAGATGATGGTTTTAAATATGCATTCTAATGACAAATTGCTTTCTCAAAAATGAGAAATTTTCACAATTCCAATGACATAACTCCTAGATTGTTTTTGTCAATACAAAGAAATCTTAGGAAATTAAAAAATTTCAACTATGGCCCACTTTGAAATCTGATGTGAAAATGCCTTTGATGATGGTTAAATACACTGGAACAAATACTAGTAATAACTCCACAGACCTAAAAATTCTAGAAACAACACAAAATTTATTGGTGTGAAGAAAATCACACCGTGATATATATAAACCGCACAACAGACGGATTGAAGACCTAAGTCAAGTGCGTTGTAAACATTCCAGATGTTAAACATATGTTCAAGTCATATTGGATGTGCTTTATTCATTTTCTACTGTCGACTGTGCTAACAGCTGTCAAGTTTGACCATAATTTTATCTTTTGTTTACCTCAAGCCTTTTGATGTTCTTCAACAAAAGACACTATAGATTCATATTCTGAGAAGCATATGTATTATATTTCATGACACAATACTCTTTACAACATAGTGGTCAATGTGAGCTTCTCTATCTATGATCATGGCCATTACACTTGTAAGGCAAACCAATTATTTCAAGTCTCTTGTAGATTGAAACTTCATGAAACGATACCCTTTATGCCATAGTCATCAATATGAGCTTGTGTAGCCATCATAAAGGTGCTTGACACACATATATTGCATTCTTTGCTATATTTTTTCATTCACACTAATTGTCATCTTCTATTTTTCTCGAGGACAATTTTCGCAAATACATGGATAGATGTTGGTACTGAAATACCATTTCCTCAATATTTAATGAACTATGGTTTGCATTCTTCAAATATGTAACATCATGTTTACAATATAGATAGTTGCATTGGACAACTTTTATTTCAGCCAAAGCATTTTTAGTATTAAACCATGTTGCATATACTATCAACTTCAATAGTATAATGAAACAAAATTTAACACAAAAATGCTTTTGCTAAAACCAAATGTCTCCAATTCTACATAATCAAACAATGAATGATGTAAATAATATATGCTTCATCTAGTTCCATGATAAGAATATAATTCCTAGGCTGTCAATGTTGTTCTACATTTGATGTAATATCGATTGAACTGTCTAGTGTAGGTACATTTGATATGCACTAGTATGATTCATTTGGTGATACCAAATGACTCGTATATTCATTCAACAAAAAGTGTGTTATGTGCAAGTTGATAAGATAATGACAAATCTAGAACAATCAATTTATAGTTTGAAATTTCAAATGTAGAGTATGGTGCAACATAATATATCCATGATGAACCCTAATTAAAATCATTAAAACATAGTCACATTGCAAAACCTTTATATTCTCTAAAATACTTACTCATATTGGAAAAATTATTGTAACAAATTACTATTATGATATTGGATGGTATAAAATTACTAATATTTTTGAAGAATCAATAAAAGAAATTAAATTTAGACTCATGCATACTAACAGAGATGCAATAAACACTCTAAAGCCCATTGTTAACCCGTTTCAACATTTCAAAGCCCACCTCCAATACTCTGAAACCCACTTTTACCTTTTTTTAGCATTCTGGAGCCCACTTACAACACTCTAGAGATCACATTCAACACTTTGGAGCCAATTTTCAACACTTTAGAGCTCACATTCAACACTTGGAGCCAATTTTCCAACACTCTAGAGCTCATTTCTAATATTTTAGGCCCACTTTCAACCTATTTTTATCATTCTAGAGGTCCACTTTTTTAGCTTATTTCCAATAATTTCTGAGTACATTTAACATTAAAGCCCATTTCCAACATTATGAAGCCCACATATAGCACTTTAGAGCCTATTTTTGTTCCAAGCCCACTTCTAATATTTTTGGGTTTAATTTTAGCTTTTGTACTTTTACAACTAATTCTAAAGCTAGCTCCTGGGGAAGCTCTTTGAGTTGCCTTCTAGAGCCACCTCTAGAGGCTTTTCTAGGAATACTTTTAAAACCACCTCTGAGTTGCACTTTTAGAACCATTTTACTTCAACCCTAGAGTATCCTTTCAAAGAGATGACTTTTAGGACCTTTGCAATGATAACTCAAATTATCCCTTTCAAACACTTTGAGAGCCATTTTCCTTTATCCTAAAGCGTTATTTCAATGACTATGGAGGTTTCTTCAACAATAACTCTAAACATTTAGAGCATTTTGGAAGCTCCAAACAAACTATGAACACCTCTAGAGCCTATTCCACCACTTTCATTAACAAATGCAACAACTATAAATTGTGAGCTAGCATTGAAGAAATTAGAATCATGTAGCATGAAAAAGTAAAGAGATAATTTTCAAATGCTCGCTAAAAAAACATATTTAGATGTTATTTTATTCTTAAATATAGTTATTAATTATTTTAATCATAAATATATCATATGAAAAATTAATTAAAAATACAAAGAGAGAACAATGGAAACTATCTACATCAATCCACTTGTACAAATGGGGGATTTTAGTGTGGTATTTTTGAAAATATATATATATGAAGAAATGTGATTGTAGATGGATAAAATGGAAGAAATATCACAAAGCGAGAATATGGAAGATAGAAAAGAATTTAAATGTATTGTGGGAAGCGATTAAAAAAATTTAAATATTTAATAGAGTAAAACCTTAAAGGGACTTAATAGAGTAAAAACAGTTTTAACATATGAATGTGGATGCATATCAGCTCGTAAAACATGCTACGCTTTTCAAAATCAGACACCCAGTTCGGATTGTTTTTTTCAAAGCATATTACGTGTAATTTAGAACATCCTACACTCGAATAAATCCGTCGAATAATACCTACCCTTTAAAACAAGGTACCCACCCGTTAAAAATTTGGCTTAATAGCTTCCTGTCATAAGACGGTTAGGCAGGGGTTCCATCCATTCCGCAAACTGATAGGAATATTGGTAATTTGTTTAATGAGGGACACTGGCAACAGACCTACCACGACAAATGGAGGTCTACGTCTGAAAAGTAAAACTAAATGAGAATTTAGCATCTTTTCAAATGTAGAAAATAGAAATCACTTCAATTTCTGGTTTGACTAGGGAAAAGACTACCATCCTATTTTGCTAAAACAGAAATTAGATCAACAAAGTGGGTTTAAAATATGATGTGACCGTAAAAACCACATACTGGTCTTGTTCTCCTCTTGCAGTCTTTCATCTTCTCCCTCTTCGCACTATTCTGTTTTGACAGCGAAACTCTTTTGTTTTTTTCATCTCTGATAAATTTTTCTTCATTTTACAGTAGTTGGAGAAAGGCAGAAGCTGAAAGACAGCAATCGGAAAGAGGCAGATTTTGAAAGCTCCTTTGTGCAGGATTTGAAAAAAAAATTGTTCTTAAAAATGCTTGTTTTCTAAAGTCTTGTCGGTTTTCGAATAATTTGAAAAAGATTTGTAAGGGTTTGTTTGAATAGTTGTTCAGGGACGATGAATTCATCTGAAACACGGTTGAAAAGTTTAAGAAGAAGGGTTTCAACAAATTTCAGCAAAAAAACAGAGATTTTATCTTCGGATTTCTCGTTTTGGGAGGACAATTTACCCATGTCGGTTTCAGGTAAAAAATATGACATTAAAGGAGAGCTATTATTCTTCTTAGAGTCGTATTATGATTATTATTAGGTTAATTTGTACTAGACGAGAATATTCTGAACTTTATCATCTCCAACCTTTCTATCTAGAAACCTGTAGATAGATCTGATATTTTTTTATATATTTGGCTTTAAATCTACGGAGAGAGCATTTTTTGGGCAAGACTTATGTTCCTCCTCATTTACGAAATCTAGCAACAGGGTCTACTAAAATGACTACGCTTGCTGCTCCCGTTGAATCTGCATCAGCATCTAGGCCTGGTTCTGATTCCCCTTCTGCATATCCCCCATTGCACTCCACTTGGGGAAATTGGGACAATGGAAGGTTGGGGTCAGGTTATGGAGGAGGGCAAAGTTATGATGGGTATCGTGGTGGCGTTGGTGCTGCCAGGGGCCATAGCGGTGGTGGTTGGAATAACAGTCATAGATCTGGTGGTGAAGAGTCAGGTTTACGTTGCACGAAGCACCCAACACAAGCCTGGTAAAAAATCGTTTGTATTGACAGAAGAAAGAAGCAAAAATTTCACACAAAAATGTTCAACAAATGTACAGCTAAGAACTGCTTTTTATAATACTAAGCACTAATCTATATACATGTTTGAAAATGAAAATCTTTCCATTCTGAAAAATTGAAACAAATACAAAACCCATTCACTAAAACATTCTTTATAAATCTGCAAATATTAAAACTATTTTCAATCGCAAAACCATACAGCAAATATGACAAAAAAAATGCACCTGTTTAAATTTTGAATTAGCGTATTTTTGTTGTCGAAGACTGCAGAGCACTTCAGAAACTCCCAGTGTTTTTCCCACACATTCGCAATTTGCA
>VDFB02283919.1:0-28276 GCA_007258455.2 Sequoia sempervirens | reverse complement strand
CTAACACTACCTATATTATTATTGTCATCATCTTTCTCCATTTTACTTCTCATGGCTCTCTAGTTCAATTTAATCTCCTTAATTTCAAAGAACACTCGTCTAATTAACTTGAAAAAATCCATAGACCCATTGCCGGCTATAGCAAGAATATTAGCAAGGAATTCTCATTCCTCCTTGAAGTAGTGATCCTCTGCCTTGAGATCCCTAGGAAAACGGGGCCTCTCATCTCTGTCGGTAGCAGGGTAGCTGGAGTACTCAGACGATGAATTCAACTGCGAGTCCTCATCATTTACATCATAGGAGGGATCCTTTGAAACCTTTCTCTTACCCTTCTTCTAGGGAGAATCACTAGATTTCCCTTTCCCCTTAACAGCAACCTTATCTTTAGAAGAGGGAGTCTGGTGGGATAGAGTCGGCATGGCTTTAAAATGATCATAAATAAGAACAAGCAAGCCTTCATGGAGAATGGAATGCCTAGTAGGGTTTTGTCTATGGCTTTGCAAACTAGCATTTAGAGAAGAGGCGAGATAGAAAGGAAATGAAACCCTAACCTGATGCCTGAAGTGGTTGAGGAAGACAAAATGATACCCGAAGACTTTTGTGTAACGGCCATCCAGAGTGACATACTCCATTAGCACATTCAAGACCCTCCTTCAGTGCGAGACAATCCTCTCTGAATCATATAAACTTCTAGTTGTCCTTCGCAGATCCTCCCTCTCAACCTCCAACTTTGAAAATTTATTGACCGCCTGGTCAGAAAGCTTTCTATCCCTGTAGAACTTAATACCTTCCATAGAGAGGCCCATAACCTTAGCAACTAATTGCTCATTAATGATCACTTGTCTACCAAAAAAAATTATCTCACCATCCTTCCAACCTTTGGAAAAGATCCTAGTAACCTTTGGATCCCAGCCATGGATTTTCTCAATGAAAATAGTAATGCTTCCCTTCTCCAGCTTCTCCCAGAGCTTCAGATTGTGCTTAGATTGTTCACTACACATCGGCTCCACCCTGCGACTCTTGCCACCCATGTTGGTCATCTTGCAGGTAGGAATAGAAGACTCTAGAAGCCCAAAAACACAACCGCCTAGAATGCCCAGAAAGCATGCGAAGCTCACATCACTCAAATGGGAAATAATATAATTACACTTCGGCCAACTATGAGTGATGATTAAATCATAGTCCCAAGACTACAAGAAAGGACACTTAGCCATCATTCGGGGGAATGGGGAATTGCACCTTCCCATGAACACGGTCATACATGATTAAGGCCTTGACATCAACCTCCAACTCATCATACCCCTGCCACCTCATCTTTTCCTTAGCTTTAACTCCCTTGTTGGAAAAAAAGTCTGCCACCATATTTATTTCCCTAAAAGCATGTGAGATATAACTTTTCTCAAAATTATTAATAATTTCCTTTGAAAGGTCTATCCAATTCTCTATAGACCATGATGGTTTTTGAAGGCCCTTTAAGCATTGAATTATATTATTTGAATCCCCTTCAATCCAAACATTTTTGAAATTCAATTGGCTAGCCAACTTCAAGACCTGAAACACTCCAGTAGCTTTGGCCACATGGTTGGTCTAAGTGCCTAAGGGGAGCGCCACTGTCGCAATAAAGCAACCATTCTCATCCCTTATCACACCTCCACTCCCGGCTGGCCCAAGATTTCCCTTGGCCGCGCCATCAAAATTGATTTTAACCCAGCCAGGAGGAGGGAGACTCCAAAAGATACCATCTCTAGGTCCCTTGGTAAGCTTGGAAATATTGGACATGTCCACATTAATCTTCCAAGCTTTCGCCACTCTGATCTCATACTCTTGAAAGCTAACCTTACCTTTACCTTTGTTCCTGTTATTGAGCAAGTTAAAGTTTTCACCCATAGCTCTTATAATCTTTCCAAAGACCACTTCCTCTGAAAGAGCCACATCCTTGAAAATTTTGCAATTACGTTCTTTCCAAACACCCCAAGCAAGGTGAGGGAAGATATAGTTCCAAAGCATATTCAACACCTGATTATTTGAAGGGACCTTCCACTGGTTGTAAAAATCCAAGATAGTTCCAAGAAAAACCTAGCTGAGATCCCACATTTGCAAAATCCTACACCATATAGCATGAGCAAAGGGACAAAGGAGAAAAAGATGTGAGGAAGTCTCCACCTCTGCATAGCACAAGTAACACCTATTAGGAAAGGAGAAACCCTACTTACAAAGATTATCATTAGTCAACAATTTGTTTAGAAGGAGAATCCAAGCAAACATATTGAATTTTAGAGTAGGGTTGTGCACCCACACCTTAGCCCAGGCAGGGTAATGGAGGCTAGAATAACAAGAGACCACCACAGAAGAGACAGAGTAGATCCTTGAGGAGGAAAAATTCCAGACCAAAGAGTCCTCCCGACCCTACGAACTAAGCCTGACCAAATTAAGAAGAGCCTGCAAAGGCTGGAGATCCAGACTAATTGAGGAAATATCAACCCACTGATTATTCCTCCAATAATCCCTGACCAAAAATCCAAACCTGGATTTACAGTCCTCCATATGATTCCCAAAGGTTGGGAAATTACACAGGCGGTCATTACCAGCCCACTGGTCTTCCCAGAACTGAATTTTCTTGCCATCTCCCAGTTTCCAACAAGTCTCTTTACCAGCAAGGTTCCTGGCCTTAATGGTGTTGTTCTAGAGGGAAGAACCAATGGGGAGATTCTGAGAACTAAGAAAATCTTTAAAAGAGTCAATCCCCCGCAAATATTTATTGTGCCAGATAGTATTCCATTCACGATTGTCTGCAAAAGTTCTCCAAACCTGCTTCACCAGAAGGACTTTGTTAAACACTCTAATGTTCCTCAAGCTAAGACCCCCAAACTTCTTAGGTTTGCACACATTCTCCCAAGAAATTAACAGAATCCTCTTCTTCTCCTCAACCATCGACCAAAGGAAACATTTTTGGATCTTTTCAATGATCTCAGCAAACTTCGCAAGAATCTTAAACAAACTAAGGGCATTAACAAGCAAATTCTGAAGAGAAGCCTTAAGTAACAGAACTTTACCAGCTTGACTCAAGAGGGACCCTTTCCAACCAGCCAACTTCCAATTAAACCTGTCCACAAGAGAAATCTAGAATGAATCCGAAGGTTTGGACCCTAAAGGAAGACCCAAGTAAGTGGAAGGAAGAGAATTAACACCGCAGCCTAAGATGTTTGCTATCGTCATCTGTATGTGCTTAGGGGTATTGAAAAAATAGAGAGATTTTAGTCCTATTAATTTTTTTCCATGATCCTTCCTCATAAAGGACAAGACAGCTCTTTATTGCTTTGGCTTCACCAATAGTAGAACTTCCCATAAGCATTGTGCCATTCACAAACTGTTGGTGCGAACAGGCCAGGTTTATCGAAGATGGTTTTAACCTTTTAGACTGTCTTCCATCACTTTTTTATGCAAAATCCTTCCCAGAATTTCCGCCATAAGGGTAAAGAGAATGGGAGACACAAGATCCCCTTTTCTAACTCCTCTCGACACCTTAAAAAAAATGGGAAGGAGAGCCATTGATTATCACTGAAGTACTGGTGGTAGAAATCAATTCTCGTATCATTTGCAAAAATATTTCAGAGAACCCAAAAGCTTTTAAGACTTTGATCAAAAAATCCCAGTCCACCCTATCATAGGCCTTAGCCATATCCAGCTTGAGCAAAAAGCCTTGGTTTTTTGAAGCTTCAAGAGAGTGGATATTCTCATGAACTATAATAATAGAATCCAAAAATTTTCTGCCCAAAACAAAACCACTCTATTAGGGAGAAATCAACAATGAAAGAATCCCAAGAAGCCTAGAGGTAATCACTTTAGAAATAATTTTGTAGAAAGAGTTGCATAAGCTAATTGGGCGGAAAGAATCAAAAGCATCAGCACCAGGGAATTTAGGGATGAGAGCAATAAAAGTAGCATTAAGCTCTTTCAACAATTTCTTAGCTCCAAAAAACTCCTTAACAGCACTAATCACATCATCAACCACAATTTCCCACAAGACTTGGAAAAAGAACATAGGGAACCTGTCTAGGCCAGGGGCCTTGTTTCCTTCAAAAGAAAAAATTGCCTTCCTAACCTCTTCCTGTAAAGGGATAACCATCAAGAATCTAATTTGATGCTCATTCAGAATATTAGGAATAGCCTCAATAAGATTTTGTTGAGCACTCACATCCAACCCCTCTTCCGAAGAAAGAAGGTTAGCAAAGAACTTAATAGCCTCACTCCTAATCTCTTCCTCCTCAATTTTAACTCCATTCTTCATAATATAGGCTATATGATTGGAGGCCCTATGTTTCATAGTGGTTAGATGGAAAAATTTGGTGTTCTTATCCCCAGATGAAAGCCACACTGTTCTAGATCTCTGTTTCCAATAATCCTCTTCTTTTGAGATAATATCATGGTATTTTGAAATAATTTCATTTTCCTTAGAAAGGGAGTCTCCCACATAACCTTCTTTCTAAATTTGGTTCTAAATGTCCCTTAAATCTTGTTGGATGGTAGCCTTAGACTCAAAAATATCCCCAAAAACTTCCTTGTTCCAGGTCCTGACCTTGGTTTTGACCTCACCAAGCTTCTTAGCAACTCTAAACATAGCAATCCCACTAAAATTTATATTCCACCACTCTTGAATGCAATTAAAGATATTAGGATGAGACAGCCACATTTTTTCAAATCTAAAAGGGAAATTTCTCTTACCTAACACAGAGTTAGCCACAAAGCTTATAGGGAAATGGACCGATCCAATTTTGGAAAGAGCATTTAAAGAGAAAAGGTAATCCTTCAACCAATTATCTGAAATTAAGGCCCTGTCAAGCCAAACTTGGATAAGATCATTCCCAGCCCTCTTGTTAGACCGGGTATAGTTAGCCCCCTTGAGGTCCACATCATGCAAACATTGAGAATTGATAAAGTCCATCAGATCCATCTTACTATCCAATTGTATCTGAGATCCCCCAAATTTTTTTCATACGAGCAAAGGCGTGTTAAAATCCCCCATGATAATCTAGTTCTCGTATGGAAAACAAGATCTAAAAGACTCAAGTCTTTTCCAAAAACTCCTTCCAGCAGATTTACTATTGGGCACATAAATATTAGACAAAATCCAGTTGAAATCATCTCTAATATGCTTAAATCTAGTAGCCACATGATTGGCATCTTCCAAAATCGGAGTACCTTGAAGGTGATCTTGATTCCAAAAAGTCACTAAACCCCCAGAGGCCCCATCCAAACTCCTGCCCTGCACACCACCGTTCTTGAAAATCTTAATCTTCTTCGCCTATTCTTTGGGCATTTTGGACTCCTAAATAATTAAGATATCAGGATTATGGTCCCTAGAAAAATTGTGCAAAATTTCTTGTTTATGGGAACTGTTTAGTCCCCGAATATTCCATGACATAAACTTCATTTTTTTGATGGGGTTCTACATAAATCCAGGATGGTTTTTTGAGTTCCATCTGCAGTTTTTTTAAAGCATTCCTATTCTCTATGCCATTTTGTTGATTTTTTGATTGAACCTCTCTGAACTCCCACATCCACTTTTGATCTATTTCTTGTAGGAAACCCCACCGTATTGTTCCCTTTTTTTCTCTTCGTATTCTCAACTTTAGTGTATAGGCTCTCCTCTTCAAGATCTAGGTCCTCTAGACCCATAAAATCTTTCCCATCCATAATGTCATCTACTGTAGCATCTCTATTCAGTAGAGAATAGTCAACATCGGTCCCCCCTGGAAGATTCAACAAAGTTCCCAAATGTGGATTTCACAATCTTCAGAGGGCTTTGAGACCCACCCTAACTAGAAGAATGAGAAATATTCTCCCCAGACTTCTCAAAATCCTCCATCTCTCTTGCCTTACTCTAGTCAGAACGGGAGGTTCCTCCAAGCTATCAGCCACTGAGTCTAGAACTACAATCAAACTCTTATTCTGCTTTTTCCTCCTCCCCCTAGGAATCCTTTGTTCTCGAGTCTACAACTTCTTTGTTAGGGTCATTAACCTCTCTTTCAAAATTCACAAGATTATCATTACCTTTGCACGATTCCTCAACTTTTTTATCTCCCAGGCCGGGGATACACTCCCCATTATTTTTCTAACCTTCCACAATGATGTATCCTCTATTCTCCTCCTCCTAAGGCTTCTCCGCCATTTTGTCCTTCCACATCTCGGTCTACTTAGAAACCACCATACCATTAGGTTTAGGCATATTTTTTGGACATTTCCTCGCCCAGTGCCTAGCTTTTTTACAAGTAAAGCACACGAAAGGAAGAGTCTCAAACTCAACAAACTGAGTCCATTTTCCTAGTTTTGACACTATTTCAATTGACAAAGGTAGGTTCAAGGACTGGGCAATCCCACACATATTCTAGCAAAAACAAGCCTCTTTCTAGATGAAGTCATAGTGTCTATGGATAGAAGCTCCCTAAAGGAGCTAGCAATACCCCTGAAAACATCCTCATTCCAAAACTCCATTGGTAACCCAGGTAAGTGCACCCAAATAGGCACTCCCTCAAAAGAAGCATTCTAGAAATCCATTTTTGGGGACCACTTCTTAATATCCAAAGATGACTTGCCAATGACCCAAGGACCACCACACAGAACTGCCAATTTATCCTCTTCACAAGAAAAAGCAAAGGAGAAAACCTTTAGGTAGAGCCACAAACTCTACTTGACCTTTGACTCTCCATCTCTTCTTAACAAAGTCCCTGACAACCTCAATATTTGGTTGGGGACCCATAAATTTACCAACCAGTGATGAATCCATTAGAGAAACGTTATGGTCAATTACTAGATCAAGAACAAGAATAGTAAACTTCCCACTCTCAGGGGACAAAATATTGCTTACTGGAGGAAAAATGGACTTCCCACCGGCTTGGTTCCAAATAGTGAAACCCACTTCTTCTTTGGATCCTCCCTTGAGTGATCTCGCAAAGTATTGTCTGCAGTCTGGTTTCCAAGGCACCCAGACCCACAAACCTCGTCCTTCGAAGAAGAGTTAGGGGATAACTTACCTTCAAATGCCACCTTTCCACCTAGGTCCCCGCCTTTCTCTGGGCCCCAGTCCTTGGACACTACTCCCTCCTACTTGTCATCTGCATTCTCTCCTACCGCATCCCCAGAAAGGCCATCCTATGGCCCAGATCTAGTGGGCTTCAAACCAAACTCTTGTTGCCGCCCAGAAAATTCAAATCCTCTTCCCACTCACCCATCCTTCAAGATTTAGATTTTCAAATAGTTACATGTGATCATAGAAACTCATACTATGAGAATATATACATAAGAACACAAATGATTGTGTCCTCATAGGCTCCATTATTCTATATCGACCCTATGAAAATTTTCTTTGATTTTCTTAAATATTTACTTTGTGTGTATGTGAGTATTCATTAATTTTAGATGCATGATCCTTTTATTATTCACTTCAATAAATTTTTAGAATTGTAATGCTAAAATTTACATTCACATGCCATTTCCATTTAGTTGTATTTCTTGTTTGAGAGGAGTACTTAAATACACAAATGTATTAACAAATCACACAATTTTGTGCAAAGGTGTGTTTATTTCCCTACACTATCTTCTTACCTCATTAAACATGTTTATGCATCTACTCCTCATCATTCACATGTTTACACACCCTTATACAATTGATATATCCACTTGTTTATTACACCTAGGCTTGTAGTTATTTATGTGCACACATCATCCACCAATATCTAGCCCTTTACATGTCCCAAGACTACTTTGTGGTCATGGACGTTTCCCACCAAAATTTAAATTTTAAGTTGAATAACATATTCAGCTAACTAAACACAAATTTAAACAATGTATTAATATGTCTTTATATTTAAAGGCACTTAAGTTATTCATTTTAACACAAGGAGATCCATGATTTGAGATCTATATATATTCATATACCATTTACATTTATGCATCACAATTGGTGTACTAAAATAAATCTAGTTTTACACAAGCATTTGTATGACTGAGTAAATGGCCATTACATTAGTGGGTCAACTTTCTATAGTTTTGTGTTTATCATGTGATATTATGCTACTACTTTTATGTATACTTTTTGTTTTGTATTTGAACAATGGAACTCAACGAGAGATGTGTGATAGAGAAGAGGTCACATTATAAATGCCTTATTTTGGATGGATGTATCTAAAATCCAATCTATGTTTTGGAAATTCAATACACACTTTGATATCGTGTCTTGTTTGCCCATTTCCTTTTTCAAGCTAATTTCTGATTTGATTGGTGTTTGTTTCAGATCTTGATGACACATTGTAACCCTTAAGTTCAAGGCTTGCACCAGCATGTGCCAAGAATATTTGAGGTACTTTTATGGCTGAAAAATTTAGTGGTAGTCACTTGTATGAGATTTTTGCAATGATTTTTATGTTTAGATTTTATGATGGTTCTATTATTTCTATTTTTAGTGATGTTTTAAGGCCTTTAAATTTTGGGTATAACAAATTATGCGGTTCAAATACTTGGAGTGGATGTGAAGAAAGTCATATATTTTTGTGGAGAACTGTATAAAAATTATGGGACAACCATGGCTGGACTTAGGGTTAGTTTTCATTTTCCCTATTTTTTATGGAATTTTTCTATGCATATGAGTTTCTTTTGAATGTAAGAATAAGGGGATTTTAAGATTGGGGTCATAGATGAATTAGAGAATTTGTAATTTAAATTAGTTTCTCAGTGCTTAAATTGACAATTGGTTGACGGGAAATTGTGGTGAATTTTTGTTGTAGATTTAGGAAATAGCTCAGATGATCCATTTAATTAGGTGTAATTGGATCATAGTATGTTATAATTTTTTTATGAAATGGGAAATGTGATTTTTCTCAATTCTAAGAGTAGAAATGAACATCAATATATGACTCAAATTTTGTGGGGATTTCTTATTTACTTATTTTGTTTGTGGATCTATACAGGCAACGGGCTATGACTATGATTATGATGATTATCACAGGTACATAAATGTTATATCTGTTTGTTTTTTATGATGCATTTTCAAATTTATTTGGTACAATTTTAGGTCAAACTTTTTGTTGTTTTTTTTCTTTAAACTACTAATTTTAATTAATTATTTTTGCAATTTTTTCCATGGAAGATTGTCATACGAGAACCTTAAAAAAGATCCAATTTTATTAAGTTTGTTTTACCTTGCAAATTTTCTTTGATGACAGTCCTAGAAATATAACAAGAAGAAAACATGTGGGCTTGCATACTGTTTCGATAACATTCTTTGACATGAACTTGATAAATTATTAAAAAATAATATTTTTTTCTTTTATTTAGCTATATAAATTTGATGTGGTTTTTGGATGTCTCAATAGGTTGGCACGCCAATTTGGATAGAGGGAGCAAACTTCACTTGAAAACATTCCCAATATAAAGAAATCCTTTCTTGAGATTTGAGAGGAAAATGAGCACTCCGAAAATGTTGAGCACTCAAGAAGAGTAGTTGCTATTGAAACTGTTGTAGATGCATAAAATATCTCATTGCAGAGAATGGATCACTATAATTTAGGGTTTTTTTCTTCCTATTAGAGGACCATCTTCCTCATTTCTATGATCTTGAATTGTGTAAAATCTTTGGGGATGACAACCCTTCCATGTAGCATAGATTTTTACATCTAATCTATGTAAAGTTGATGTTATCAATAGATAAACTTTTCGTTTACAAAATTTTATCCTCTTAAAGAATAGATCAAATGTGTTTTTTCCAATCTATTTTATGTTCTATATCAACATCTAAAACAATATAAAACCATGGGTGAAAAAATAGAGATAGTCTCAATTCCATGCACTAGTATCCAAAGTATTACGAAGAAATTGAAATTCTAAAATGTTGGATTCACAAGATAGTGGTAATTTTTAATTTTATGCATCATCCTCAAAATATACAAATATGCACTCAAAACATACCTAGATGGTTATAAATAACCTAAAGTATTAATAAGATGTGTATACTTTAACAAAAAGTCTATGTAACAATTAGGCAATAACATTTGTATTATTGACGAAAGATGTGCCACAAATTTTTTGGGTTCATCTACCAAATTAATGTCATCATCATATGAACAAGGGGTACATCATTAGAATATAGTGACGACACACTATCCCTTGTTAGTTATTTCCAATGTTGGAAAACACACTATCCCCTATTAGTTATTTCTAGACATCTTACATTCTAATTATGTCCCCTATCCACTTTTCCTACAAAGGGGATAGTGTGTTTTCCAACACTGCAAACAATGTGAGCATTTTTTGTTCAAATTATATCAAGAAAGTGAAATGTCATTTTCATTGTAACCAAAGAGTTGTTCTAAAATTTGAAGGTGGACTTTATTACATAACTGACAAGGGATAGTGTGTTTTTCAACACTTCAAATTCATAAGGAAATAATTGACAAGGGATAGTGTGTTTTCCAACACTGCAAATAATGTGAGCATTTTTTTGTTCCCTGTTGGAAAACACACTGTCTCCTATTAGTTATTTTCAATGTTGGAAAACACACTGTCCCTTGTTAGTTATTTCCAATGTTGGAAAACACACTATTCCCTGTTGGAAAACACACTGTCCCCTGTTAGTTATTTCCAATGTTGGAAAACACACTGTCCCCTGTTAGTTATTTCCAATGTTGGAAAACACACTGTCCCTTGTTGGAAAACACACTGTCACATGTTAGTTATTTCCAATGTTGGAAAACACACTGTCCCCTGTTAGTTATTTCTAGACATCTTACATTCTAATGATGTCCCCTATCCACTTTTCCTACATAGGGGACAGTGTGTTTTCCAACACTGCAAACAATGTGAGCATGTTTTTGTTCCAATCATATCAAGAAAGTGAAAAACACATTGTCCCCTATTAGTTATTTCCAATGTTGGAAAACACACTATCCCCTGTTAGTTATTTCCAATGTTGGAAAGTGGAAAACACACTGTCCCTATTAGTTATTTCTAGAAATCTTACATTCTAATGGTGTCCCATGTCCACTTTTCCTACACAGGGGACAGTGTATTTTCCAACATTGCAAATAATGTGAGCATTTTTTTGTTCCAATCATATTTCTAATGTTGGAAAACGCACTATCCCCTGTTAGTTATTTCCAATGTTGGAAAACACATTGTCCCTTGTTAGTTATTTCTAGACATCTTACATTCTAATGATGTCCCCTATCCACTTTTCCTACACAGGGGACAGTGTGTTTTCCAACACTGCAAACAATGTGAGCATTTTTCCTACACAAGGGACAGTGTGTTTTCCAACACTGCAAATAATGTGAGTGTTTTTTTGTTCCATGTTGGAAAATACACTGTCCCCTATTGGAAAACACACTATCCCTTATTAGTTATTTCCAATGTTGTTCTAAAATTTGAAGGTGGACTTATTACATAACTGATAAGGGATAGTGTGTTTTCCAACACTGCAAATTCATAAGGAAATAATTGACAAGGGATAGTGTGTTTTCCAACACTACAAATAATGTGAGCATTTTTTTGTTCCAATCATATCAAGAAAGTGAAAAACACATTGTCCCCTATCAAGGGACAATTGGAAATGTCATTTTTACTATAACCAAAGAGTTGTAAAATTTGAAGTTGGACTTCATTACATAACTGACAAGGGACAATGTGTTTTCCAAAACTGTAAATAATGTGAGCATTTTTTTGTTCCAATCAAATGAAAAAAAGTGAAATTCCAGTTTTACTGTACCAAATAGTTGTTCTAAAATTTTAAGGTGGACTTCATTACATTGTTGGTGTGTACAAATCAAAAACTTTTCATAAGGAAATATATGAAAAGGGATAGTGTGTTTTCCAACACTCCAATAATGTGAGCATCTTTCATAAGGAAATAATTGATAGGAGACAGTGTGTTTTCCAACACTAGAAATAATGTGAGCATTTTTCATAAGGAAATAATTGACAAGGGACAGTGTGTTTTCAAATAGTTTAAATAATATGAGCATTGTTTTGTTCCAATCAGATGAAGTGAAATGCCATTTTTACTGTACCAAAGATTTGTTATAAATTTGAAGGTGGACTTCATTGTATTCTTGGTGTGTACGCAAAAAAAAACTTTTTATAAGGATATAATTGACAGGGGACAGTACAATACACCCTATTTAGAAATTATTATTATTCTTGATTATCATTAAGGTATGGTAGTGAAATTATTATTCTATTTTTTTCCATGTATTAAGGTCTCAAGGATCACCCTCATAAGTTCTTTACAATCTAAATAAGAAATGGATTCACTCTCTATATAAATATCATTGGTCATCACTCAAAGGTGATTTTTTAATAGCTCCAAAAGATTTTTTTTGTTAATATTGGTGAAGTTTAGTAGCACATTGTGAAGAGTATTATATCACATATCAACTCAAAAGATTATATTCTATATAGAGGTTGCGTATATGATTCATTAAAGGTTGAGGTCTCATGTTGTAAGCCCTTAAGACAAGATAGTAAATGCAATTATATGAATTAATAATTCATATTTTTATTAATTTATTATGTCATCAAATTCTATTGTGAGTGCTTGTGTAATTGGTTGTATGGTTGGATAATCCTTAAATAGATTCTCTAGTCACAATTTTATCACATGGTATCGAAGTAGTGGTTTTAAATCCTAAAGGACCTGAGAGAGAGGGAGTGGGAGAGACCTGAGAGAGAGAGGGAGACCTGAGAGAGAGGGGGAGTGGGAGAGACCTGAGAGAGAGAGAGAGAGATCTAAGAGGAAGATGGAGAGTGAGAGACAGAGGCTAAGACGAAGATGGAGAGTGAGAGACTGAGAGACCTGAGAGGGAGAGAGAAAGAAAGACCTGAGAGGGAGATGGAGAGTGAGAGAGAGATATTTGAGATGGAGAGAGAGAGGGAAGGAGGGAGATAGGAAGTGGTAGGGTGGGAGGGATAGAAGGACGGAGAGAAAGAGGGAAGGAGAGATTGTGGCTTATGTAATAAGAGATTGTTGTATTTGGCATTTAGTATAACATTTTCTTCATTCTTAGATGCATATTAGCCTAAAATAAGGGAGACATGAAGAGGTAGGTAGAGAGAGGTAAGGTTTAAGGAATATAGGGAGAGGTAGGTAGAGAGAGTGAGGAAAAGATGCAACACAAATTTTTCCTCATCTCCATTGCTCTTACCTATTAACACCCCCTACTATTCATTGTCATGATCTTCTAACATTTTTTCATATCTTTTACTAGAATATTTAGATTAGCTACTCCCTCATCAACCCTTAGGGTAGAAACATCCCTTTCTTGGATAGAGTTTTCAATGTCTTGAATACTTTTATGTAGCTTTGTAGCCACCTTTTTCTTAGCTTTGAGAGTGTCTTTACCATTAGAGAATGTAGATGTTTCTTTTAAAAAGTTCTTTACAAGACTTGTCTACCTTTTTAGGTAATTCTTTCATGTCTCCACCCAACTGATTCATTTTTTTGCACTTAGATCTGATTTTTCCTTTTCCTTATCATCTATTTCCAATTTTATTTGTTCCATGGAATTGTTAAGTTCAATAATTTTTGAGTTCGTTTGTTCAACTCCACTTATAGCATCATCTCTCACATTATTTACTTACACAAATTCATATGAAATACAAAACCTCTTGACTTTATCCACTTCTACATTACCATTTTCCCATTGCACATACTGCACATGCACCTTCCTCAACTTCTCAAGAGTGGGAAGAATCTCTTCAGTCAATACACTATCTATCTCATTCACTTTGGTCTACTTCAGATTCCTTTTCCATTTCATCTTCTCGAGAGAAGGAAGAATCTCTTAAGTCAATACATTATGTGTTATCATTCTTCCAAACCATTTGTCACCATCCCCCTCCATTATATGAGCCCAAAAAAATTATCCCTTCCCTATCCAAAAACATCATCCCTATCCCTCCTTGAAGCTATAAATCCAATTTCAGTGCCTATGTCCCATAATCCACCATCATATCTCCCCCTCCTACTAAGTCTATTTTGGCTCCTTCTATCCCTCCCACCCTACCACCCCTATCTCCCTCCTTCCCTCTCTCCCTCACACACACCCTTACCTCTCTTCCTACACCTCCCTCTTTCCTTCTCTCTCCCTCCCTCCCTATCACTATCTCCACTCACCCTCTCCCTCTCTACCTACCTTTCCCTTAATCCATCCCATCCAACCTCTCTTTCTACCTACATCTCCCTCCTTCCCAACTTCCCCCCTCTATCTACTTCTCTCTCCCCTTCCCTCTCCACTTTCCCGATCTTTATCTACTTCTCTTTTCTACCATTGTTTATGATGAATTTATGGCACTTATATTTATTCTTGTATATATTTCTAAAGAGACTTATCCTTTGTACTAGATTTTTATCAATACCATCATTGTTTTTAAAAACTCTAGTTTCTCTATCACTTTCTTCTTTAATAATTCATAGCTTCTATAAGGAATTTGAACATTTCAAACTCTCATTCACATGCCTTATAAAGACGTGTAGGTATAGAGAGGTAAGGTGCAAAGAATAAAGAGAGATGTAGGTAAATCTAGCTACAAAGGTAGGGTGGGAGAGGTATAAAGAGAGAGATCTTTTGAGAGAGAGAGAGAGAGGGGGGGGAGGGAGAGGTAGGTAACTACTTTTCAAATCTATCTCTCCCTCCCTTGCTCACTAACTAGTACCTTATGTTATTTCTACAATTGTGAAATTTTATATGGACTTGGATATTCTAACCTTTTTTAATTTTAACTTATCAACCATCTCTTTTGGTGCTAAAATATATTTACTACCATTGTTTGAATTTATAACACTTATATTTAGTCTTGTATATATTTCTAAAGAGACTTCTCCTTTGTACTAGTTCTTTATCGATACCATCATTTTTTAAAAAACTCTAGTTGCTTTATCACTTTCTTCTTTAATAATTCATAGCTTTTATAAGGCATTTGAATATTTTAAACTCTCATCCACATCCCTTATGAACACATATGAGGAAAATTTTGAATGATTAATTATGATGATTCCATCAATTACATGGTAAAAGTGAGCCTTCAATTGTTCAATTAATCAATTATAGTGTAAATGTTGATAACATTAATCATTTATAGTTTCATGCAATAGATCAATGCAATGATGATAGATGTTAAGTTTAGGGTTTATGGTTTAAGGTTTAACCTAATGGATTAATGCAATGATGATGATGGATTAAAACAAAGAGATACATAAAGATGGTGTTGAAAGACCTTATAATGAAGAAATTGAAGAAAGAGGAAGTAGTAGTTCATAATGAAATAAAAGAATAGATGAATATTAGATAGATGGAGGATGATATGGTAGATGTACTGAAACAACCTTCATCATAGAATTAAGGTTGTATAGAGAGAGAGAGAGAAGTAAGGTTGATTCATCATTAGTGCCTCCTTCTCTTATTATTATTTAAGATTCCTTCTCCTCTAAAATTTGATTCTTTCAATGTATGGTGCTCATTCTACTCAGCTCTATTTTGAAATAGATAAAGATCTTAGGACTTCAACTCTACTTGAGATTTCAAATGTGAAAAATTCTTTTGCAATGGCAAAAATTTTGGAATTTCTACTTCAATTCCCTCCCACCCTACCACTCCCTATCTCTCTCCTTGCCTCTTTCTCTCCCTCTATCCCTCCCACCCTAAAACTCCCTATCTCACTCCTTCCCTCTTTCTCTCCCTCTCTCTATCCCTCCCACCCTACCAATTCATATCTCCCTACATCCCCCTCTCTCTCCCTTAGATTAATAAATTTATATTAGCCTAAAATTAACCTAATGAATTAATGCAATGATGATATATGTTAGGTTTAGGGTTAGGGTTTAAGGTTTAACCTAATGGAGAGAGAAATAGGGGAAGGGGAGAGATATGTAGTGTTAAGGTGGGAGGGATAGAGGTACACATATAGAGAGGGGATGGGAGATGTATGCATAGAGAGAGTGAGAGAGAGGGAAGGAGGGAGGTAGGGAGGGGAGGGAGGGAGGGAGGGATAATGTGAGGGGTAGGTGGAGAGAGGTTGAATGTGTGTGAGGGAGAGAGGGAGCGAGAGAGAGGTGAGATAGAGATAAAGAGAGTAGAGAGGGAAGGGGATAGAGAGAGAGAGAAGTGAGAGAGGTGATAGATATATGAGATAGAGAGAAGTAGAGAGGTGAGGAGGAAGTTGGAGAAATTGAGAGAGGGAAGGAGGGAGGGAGAGAGAAATAGGTATAGAGTGATAGGTTAGATAGCGAGAAGTAGAGAGAGAAGGTGGGTGAAAGGAGAGAGAGAGAGAGAGAGGGTGGAGGGAGAGAGAGAGGTGAGATAAAGAGAAGTAGAAAGGGAAGGAGATATAGGGGGAAGGAGAAATTTAGAGAGGGAGGGAGGGGGAGATAGATATAAATTCCCTATTTGAGACTTTATAATCTATTGATTATTATATAACCTTGGAGATGATTACCTAGAGGAATTTTCCCTAGTGCCCCATACTAGAATTCTATTTTGGAGGCAACTAAGGCATAGAAAACTAAAGTGAGAGAGGGAATTAGGAGACATGTAGAGGTAGGTATATATGTGCAAGGGGAAAATGGAAATGAAAAAGTGGATAAAGTCAAGAGGTTTTGTATTGCATATGAATTTGTGCAAGCAAAGAAAGTGAGAGATGATGCTATAAGTGGAGTTGAACAAATGAAGTCAAAGATTCTTGAACTTAAGAATTCCATGGAACAAATACAATTAGAAATAGATAATAAGGAAAAGGAAAAATCAGATCTTAGTGCAAAAAAAGAGAATCAATTGGGTGCAGACATGAAAGTCTTGTCTAAAAAGGTAGAAAAGTATTTTAAAGAACTCATTAAAAGAAAAATTTTCATTTTGTAATCATAAAGACACTCTCAAAGTTGAGCCACTACCTCTAATTTTGTGTTTGCATTTGTCCATTGCACATAGTTCACATGCTCCTTCATCAACTTCTCAAGAGTAGGTAGGATCTCTTCAGTCAATACATTATCTATCTTATTCACTTTAAGTGTTTTTAGAGTAGGAAGATAGTGATGGCACCTATATTAATTAAGTGTTGTATTTATGTTTTAGTGCTTTTCATTGATTAGAAAAATGAACTATCACTTAATGATATGCACAAGAGAGAGGTGTTGAATGAAAATGCTTAGGAACTTTCTTATTTAGATGAGGAACTGCGATGATCAATTAAGATTCTAAAAGAATGGATAGGAAATGTGTGTGTGAGGGAAAGAGAGGGGGAAGGAGGGAGATAGGAAGTGGTAAGGAGATATGGTGAGAGAAGAAGGTTAGGAGGGATGGTGAGAGAGGAGAGATAGAGAGAAGTATAGAGGGATGTGGGGAGGGAGAGATCTAGCGAGGTAGGATGGGAGGGATAAAGGGAGAGAGAGGAAATGAGGGAGACATGTAGAGGTAGGTGTTGTCTTCTAAAAATGCAGCCTATTGAACCTGATGCTCAACAATTCAAAGAAAACATGGGAAGACCTCTAAAGTTGTGGGTTACTTATAAATAGAGGTCAACCTCTAGAGAAGGCCAACTTCCTATGGTGTCACTTAGAACTACCGATTTTTGAGGAAAAGGGAGAAAGATAACTGAAAAGGTTAAAACTAGAAAAAATTGAAACTTAAAGGAAAACTAAAGTGATACACCAAACTAAAAGGATAATGAAACTCAAAAGTGGAGGGCATATAGGGAGTTTTAAATGCTTTTTGAGAGATTTTTGAGGTGGTTTGTTGTGCCTTCATGTTTGACATGGTCAAACTTGACTTTTTCAGCACTTTGGAGCTCTTTTGGATGAAATCTAGTGACTAGATTTTAGGCTTTTTGGAGGCTTACAAAAATGAAGATTCTAGAGTCTTTTGGTGGAACCACTTGGTGTTGCTTACTTATTCACTTTTGTAACTCATTTTTGAGGGAGTTCAGATTATGTAGTTGGAGACTTAGTGAATTTTATAGTCCTTTGGCATAGAGTTTAGCATCTTTTGTAACTCTTTTGGATATGGAATTCAGAGGAAACCTTGCTCATTTCTGGTAATGAAAAATATTGACATCTTGTTCTTGCAATATTTTTGTATGTTTAAATGATTGATTGAGCTATCTTGTGAAGTTTTTCTCTTCCTTGTGGCTTTTGTCTCATATTTTAATACCTTTTCTACAAATAGTAAGCTAATGCAGGTTGTTGATTGTGTCTGTGAAGTACTTATAGCTTGTTAATTGTGAATTTTTTCTCCTCCTTTTTAAAGCTATTTGTGTTTTGACTTCTTAGTGAAACATTTATGCAAGAACCTACTGCAAAAATTTTGTGCAAGTTATATTTTTTGTTAGAAGGAGCCAAGTTTGCAAATTTTTGAGTTTCATTATCCTTTTAGTTTGGTGTATCACTTTAGTTTTCCTTTAAGTTTCAGTTTTTCCTAGTTTTAGCATTTTCATTTATCTTTCTCCCTTTTCCTCAAAAATTAGTAGTTCTAAGTGACACCATAGGAAGTCGGCCTTCTCCGGAGGTTGACCTCTATTTATAATTAACCCACAACTTTAGAGGTCTTCCCACGTTTTCTCTGAATTATTGAACATTAGGTTCAACAGGGTGCATTTTCAGAAGATAACAGTAGGTAGATAGAGGTAAGGTTGAAGGAATAGATGAAGTAGGTAGAGAGAGTGATGGGAGATAGGGAAAGGAGAGAGGAAAGCGGAGAGATAAGTATATAGAGAGGGGAAGTTGGGAAGGAGGGAGATGTAGGTAGAAAGAGAGGTGGGATGGGATGGATCAAGGGAAAGGTAGGTAGAGAGGGAGAGGGTGAGTGGAGATAGAGAGAGAGAGGGAGGGAGAGAGAGGGAAAGAAGGTGTAGGTAGGGAAATATTCTTCTTATCTTTTACTTCCTTTTCTAAGTAGTTAATTTTAGTCTTCTATTGTTTTGCTACAATTTCAACAATTCCAACTATTTCTTTTTCTATGCTTAGATCTAATTTTTATTTTCCTTATCATTTATTTCCAATTCTATTTGTTCAATGGAATTCTTATGTTCAAGAATCTTTCAATCATTTGTTCAACTCCACTTATACAATCATCTCTCACTTTATTTTCTTACAAAAATCCATACACAAATTCCCACCTTACTTCTCCCTCTCTCTCTACCTCTCTCTCTCTGCCTCAAGTTCCCTCTCTCTCTCTCTCCCTCACACACATACAACCTCTCTCCACCTACCCCTCCCATTATCCTGCCCTTCTTCCCTCCCTCCTTTCCTCTCTCTCACTCTATCTATACATACCTCTCCCACCCTCTCTCTATGTGTACCTCTATTCCTCCCACCTTCCCACTCATTATCTCCCTCATTTCTCCTCTTTGTTCCTCACACACACAACCTCTCACCACCTATCCCTCCCTCTCTCCCTAACTCTCTCTATACCTACCTCACCTACCCTACCTCTCTTTATCTCCCTCCTTGCCTCTTTCTCTCCCTCCCTTTATCCCTCCCACCCTACCACTCCCTATCTCCCTCCTTTCCTCTATCTATATCTCTCCCTCACTCTCTCCCTCACACACACAACCTCTCTCCACCTATCCCTACCTCTCTCCCTAACTCTTTGTATGCTTACCTCTCATACCCTACCTCTCTCTATTTCCCTCCTTCCATATTTCTCTCCCTCCCTCTATCCATCCCACCCTACTACTCCCTACCTTCCTCCTTCACTCTCTCTCCAGCCCTACCACAAATTCCTAATTATTCATAAAAATAGAATTAAATTTATTCATTGATATTTATCAACTCTTAGATTAATTTTTTGCATCTTGATTGATCGTTTGTCAATAAAAGGGGGTGGGCCTCAAGATCCCACATGGTTGGGTGGTGTTGATCACCATTATGGATAAATGGATTGATGATGACTATTTGGAGATCCTATAAAAATTTCTTAGTGATTGTGATGTAGACCTTCATTCAAGCAATGTTGAGAAATGTATAATTAACGACTTTTGTCATTTTATGGTTCAATTTGTATAAGAGACATGAATTAACTTTGTAAACTTATGTAAGTTATCCACATTTTGGATGGATGTATCATGTTATATTCTTTCAATTATCATCATTTGGATATAGTTATTTGAAGTGGGATTATATAATGTGTTAGTCTTGATTCATAAATGTGTAGTTGTAGTTTGCTTTCAAGTTGGAATGAACTCATGATATATATGTTGTGTTATTCTTGATTTTATGATTTAGAATAGAATCATTATTATATGGTATGAATTTAACCCTATTTTAGTAGTTAAGATCATTCATGTATGCTTATATCACATGGAAAAAAATGCCAATTGCTTACGAATACATAACTTTTAAGCTTAAATTGAGTAATGGAATTTATGGTTTCTAAACATAGTTAATTGACCCTTAATAACATTTAATTTTTTTGGCTCAATCCATTTATAAATATCACTTAGATCAAGGTAGATATGCCTTGTTTTATGTTAGCTTTTTATAGGCTTATAATGCCCTAGCTCTACACTTGTCTTAGGTTTTGTAACCTTGTTTCTTTCCTTTTGAGTTTAAAACCTAGTGTTGGAGGTTAATCATATTATTATTCTTGTATAGGATCCCTTGGTTAGCTTTGGTGTTAATTTTGAAGCCTCTAAGAACCCTCTAGTACACTCCAAACCTATATACTATCTAAAATTACCCATTTGATAAAGGGGTGATTTACACTAGAAATAGGGGAAATCCTAGGATAGACAAAGGATTTTGAACTATTAATTGTGGGTTTTGGCCTAAAAGAGGTGCTTTGGACTAGTATTAAGGTGATTCTTTGATCGTGAGCATTTCCTATACTTTTTTGGAAGAAAAGATTTCTAAAAGAAAGTTGCTCCTTAGTGCCTACCTTATCCACCTATCATCTTGGTTTAGATAAATTTGAGGTTTCTAGTAAGTTATTCAATCTATTGTGTTGAAGTTTGTTCACTTGTGTGAAAATGACTAATCGACTAATTAACTAGGTGAGGTCTTGGATCTCCTAATTTTCCTACCATATGAGTGGGTATTCCTTATATTGGAATGGTGTTTCCAATATTTTGTGGATTCTTTGGTATAACTTGATTAGTTTTATAGATGACACTATGTGTTTATCTCATTATAATCATTTAGTTCATAAGAGAATGAGATTGCAGTCTAGTACCTTATCACCACCACTAGAAGAAACTAGGTCCTCTATTATGGTCATTACAGTGAGGTTTCCATGCAACAAGGTTAATACTTTTTCTCATGTCATCATACTTTGTTCATTGACATAAAATTCTTTGAATGTTCTCTTGTGTGACAACATCTCAAGTGCATAAGAATGCATTATCTCACATTGGTGTCATAGTTGTATCACAAATAAATGTCCATTCATTCTTTGACCACTAATGTCTTGGGTGAAAAGATTAAGGCATTATATATCCTAGGTGAATAATTTACAATAAATTAATTAACTAAATAAAAGAAAAATTAAAAATACACTAACAAATGTCAAACATAAGCTAAGTTCTTTTAACATATTCACACTTCTTACTATTTAACTATAGCTTGTTCTCCAATAAAATCTACAATACCTTGCATAAATGCTAAACATGCTCTCCATGTGTCTAGTTGAAAACAAGAACATCATCCAAGTAAAATATGACACTCATAAATTAGAGGGTGTAGAACTTCGTCCATTAACTACATAAAGGTTGTTGTTGCATTACACAATGCAAATGGAAGCACTAGCCACTCAAATTATCATTGCCTAGTCTTGAGCATTATTTTTGAAATAGCTAGCATGTTAAAAATGATCCATTAAATCATTCTATGTGTCAAAGGTGTCAATTCTTTATTGTAATTTTATTTAGATCCAAACAATTGGTGCACATGCACCATGTTCCCTCTTCTTTATCAGTACCACAATCATAGAACCAAATATTGAAGTGTTAAGTCATAACTCCTCATTCCAATAAATTTTATATTTTTTAATTTAATGTCATTGGCCTCTAAAATAATTTTCTTACATAATCCAATGTTCGAATGTGGACATTTTGGTAATAACTAGATCTCATGCTCATTGAATCTAAAGTTATAACTCCTTGGGATCCTTGAAAAGCTCACTAAATTGGTGAATCAATTGATCACATCCTGCTTCTATTTTCCTAAATGTATACATCATTGTCTCAAGGTCTCTACCACTTTCTCTTCCTCTTTTTCCTCTCCGACATTAATAAAGCAAATTTTCTTACATATATTGATTTTCTTGCTTGGACAACAATTACCATGGATAAGTTGAATTTTCCCTCATAAGATATTACCATCTCTTCTCTATTATTAAATTTAAACAATATTTGTTTAACTAATGATAAAAAAATCACAATCAAGTTTGTAGAGATAAGGACTGCCAAGAAATATCCCACATACATCTAGCATTGCCTCATCCTCAAATTTCATTGATTATGCATTGTGTTTTGATTGAAATTTATACTCCCTCTTTCAACCAACCTAAGGATATGGATTTTGTTTCTTGGTTTCCAATCCAATTTCTTGTTCAATGCCCTAAGAAATTAAAATTGCTTAAGAACGAGTATCAAAAAGATCAAATCAATTCTTTACCTTTCATCTAACCTTCATATGGAAAAGCTTGGTAGACTCATCATCATCTTGAGCTTCATGACAAACCAAATTTTCCTTCTTTTATATAGTCAAATGATATTCAATCGTCCATATCTAAAGTAATTTGCAACATCTTTGTTAATCTTGAACCTTTTGAATGGGTGTGACTCTAGATGTAATTTTTATTAGGTATCTTCATTATGACCCTACTTGTCATGATATTTTCAATAGCATTTTTCCATGCCTTTATTGTTGTTTTTCATAATAGTTACTTACCTTTAATCATTTTTTCCCTTTTTATGAATCCTTCCCCTATGGCCTTGCATTTTTATTCTATTATTTTTCCTTAAATGAGTTGAATTTCTTATTATCCATCACCAAATAATGTGCATGTGTACTTGCCTCATCAATATTTTAAGGGTTTGTCATTAATAAACCCCATGTAGATATTCAAATAATTAATAGAATATGTGAAAAATTCAATTTATATTTATATTTGGTAATATAATATCAATAGTTATAATATTCATTATAGTAGGTAATATAATATTAACATTATTATATAATAATTACGTGATATTTATAAGACAATAGTTATATAATGCTTCATTGTTGGGGTTCATTATTCTCATGAATTTGTCCTTTATATCCATTTGTATTTTGTTCCAAAAAAATCAATATGTTGTTTATTTTTACTCAATTAAGCGAGTGTGCCATCCTAGCATTCTCCTACATGCCAAATATCATCTCTATGTGTAGTACTTTGAAAATCAAGAAGCCACAATTGACATATTAATAAAAAATCACACCTAACATCTTCCTATGAATTAATAAATTAGTTTGATGACCATGAGATTATGAGCTTTTATTCCAACAAACCCTAATTGTGAAAGTAGAAAATGTAATATAAATCCATATACACCAATCAATTGATTAGCTTTCTTTGTTAAATAATAATTTTGAATTATTTTTGTTGTTTAGCAAGTTTGTTTTATTGGGCTAGGAAAATAGTACTATGTTTAACTCAAAATTTATGAAATCTACTTTGTCAAACTTCTATAAAAAGAAATAACGTAACAATCTAATCAATTTTTTTAGATTTTTACCCCAGAGATAATATGTTGTATATTTAAATTTTCAATAGGTTGTGCAAACTATTCACTTGCTCTATAGACAAAACTTTTTAGTTCTATTTCAACTAAAGCATCACAAAAGCTCAACCATATATTTTATTGAAGATTTTTTGTTGGTGGTATTATTGTCTTGTATAGGCCTTATAGATGATAAATTGGTAAAATGTTATTGATATACTCCCTATAAAAATACTTTTCTTTTCCATAATATATAGGAATCCACAAGCCAAGTTTGAATTGTGGGAGATAAAAATACTGGTCACATCTTCCCTATTGATTTCTTAAGGATCCAAGTCCGAAATGCATATTAATTTGTCAGCCAAATTTATTATTGCAATTACCCATTTCAAGCTCTTTATTACAAATTTATCTATTGTTTTGTGTATACAAAATGTCATATGGAATTGGATTCAAATCAATTATACCTCTTCAATTACCCATTTTTCTAGATTAGGTTGTATGATTGAATTTTGCATTCACTTACAATTCTATACTTATTGCTTAGTATCCTCGGTAGGCCCATCTACCTTGTTTTAAGCAAATATCCAATTGATATACTACTCTTTAAAGTAGCATACATGCTTTTGAACACATCTTAAGAGTATGGGTTTGAAAATTTTAACACAATTCTAATTAGAACAATAACTTCCTTCTCAGTTGTGGAACCTTGCACATTTACTCTACATTTAGATTAAGATGAAGCTAAGTTTTTGCATAATAATATAGTCATGCCATTAGGAGGAATTTGTGATACACATGCTTTCATGAACAGAGTATAACAATTGCCTAAGAGGCTCAAATGATCATGTTACAGAACAATGTACATGCACTACCCAATTCTTCTTGGACATGTTTATATTATTCGTCATTAATTTTAAAATAATTTTTTTATTTGACTATAATTACATGAATTATTTACCTATTTCACTCATGACATGGAGAATGGGAAAATGGCCTTCGGACGGTGGTATTGATTGTGGCTTTGGATAGATGTTTCCTATTCCTTTTGAAGGGAAATTCGGCAAGGCAATCCTGAATTAGATATGTTAGATGAAGACTCTTACAAGGACAATATTCTCAATCATCCAGCTCCTGCATGACAATCTCACATTATGGAATTCAGACACATGAACTTTGTGCAACTCTACCAGGAGGATACAGGTGAGGAGATCAAAGATGCTTCAAAGCTTAATGCTGGCAAGCAGCAATAGTCGTCAATGTACACTTAATCCTATAATAAAACGATAGATTACCAAGCGTATGTATTTTGTGAAAGATGAAAAAAACGCCTTCACCCCAAACCTGGTCAATTAGGTATGTGTCTCAAGTTTCAATCTACACCTCACATTGCCCAATAATTTGAAGCCTTTAGTGAATTTTTATATCAATTTTCTGGATTTGATTGCGTAAGAATTTTTGCATCAACGTTTTGGATCACACTCCGTGATCCATCATCAGGATGAAAGCAAAGAGCTGCAGGAAAAACTTGATATCTCTAAGCCTTTAGTGAATGTCATTTTTGTTGCATTGTATCGCTTTGTCCTAGTAACTTTAATAAATTGTAGGATTTGTTCTAGAAAGTCTCGAAGAAATAAAGAATATGAAACATATACCAAATTGATTGAACTTCGCTGGAATGATGTGAAATGAAAATTGTTTGATCATTACACGTTGAACAAATTTTGGAAACTCTTTTGGATGGACATTGCTTCAAAATCACTCTTGAGAGAATGGTGGTTTTTTCCTTCCTTAGCAAAGCAGCAAAAACAAATTCCTTGGAAATTTTGGCATAAACTTTGGCGGAAAATTCCCTGCTAATATCAAAAGATAAGTGCAAATGAGAAGTCTGACACCATAAACTGATAATGAATAGTTTTTAAAAAATTGTGGAATGTCTGTTTTGAGAAGCACTTTCCAATAACGATAAAAATTAATTGCAAATATTGCAGCCCAACAATTCCCTTCCCTTAACATAGCAGACTGATTTCAGGGAACAGCTGAGAACAGCGGACTAACCATTTTAAATCTACACGATTTCAGTAATAGTTAAGCCATAGAAAAAAAGCAAACCAAGTTTCATCCTGCAATTCTCATCCCTTAAAAACAACAGAATATCAACGCAAATAGCCAGAAAACTAGCAAATAACATTAATAAAATCTTAGAAACTAACAGGCACTTAAGGGGTGAACTTCATGTGATACTCTAAATAGTGACAGTTCCTTCTAGCCAACAAAGTATTAGTAGAAATCCATGCTTTGCAACTATCAGGTGACAAGGGATTTCAAAATTTGCAACTGATTGTTCAGAAGATAATAGAATTTTCTATCCTACATTCATGAATCTTTCCCCTTTTTAATTTTTTGTATTTAAACTCAAGTGTCTTCCATTTTTTACTTTGATTTGATCATTCTTTTCTAACTTGCTTTTATACTTTAATTTGAAATAACAGTCAATATTTGACAAGAATGGAGATAATTATGTAGTAATCTGGGACTTGAAAGGGTTGTGAATTTCCAGTCTTTTTGATACCGTATAAGCCACACATCTCATGAACAGAAATGATATGAACTCTCACCTGAAGAGGCTTATTAATTTTTTATTTGTTTTGTTGCATTGGTTGATAACATCCTGAATAAAAGTCTTCAGATCTGCACTGAAGACAGAGTTCTACACATGCTATTGTAAAAGACTATCATATAAAATATCCTAAACTCCTAACTACCGAATTCAGTATGCATACCACAATAAGACCAGTTGAGACCCAAAGCACTACCATTTGCTGCAAAGCCTCGGACACCAATAGCCAGCTTGTCACCCCTCTCTTCCCACTGACAACACACAGGAACAACGATCTCCCATCAGCCATTAGCTTTTTCACATCCAAAATCAATCTAGAGCACAATATAAAAACTAGAAATGGCTATGCTTTACTCATGATATGTAACATTACTCTACTTGCACACATCAAGCTATAAGGAAAATCAGAACAATCCCAAAGTTGCCATGGAAATAGAGACCATCGTCAGGGAAATACATTTGAAATCGGGGTCTACGTTGTCAGAGATTCCTTGTTTCTCTCCAGCAGAAGTAAATTTACATTTAACAGGACAAAAAATATTTAATGAGATAAGATGTGTGATGCTGACTTATACCACCATTAACAGCAAAATTTAGCCTGCATGATCTGTTGGAAATCTCTAAGCTAGATTAATTTAAGAGTTAGAGTTAATTGTTTCTGCCAGCTGAAGGGACAGGATTATAAATAGAGTTCAAAAAATAGACAAACATTATTAACAGAGTTGAGTCTCAACCTTAAAATGTAAAAGAAAATTAACAAAATTCCATCCATGCACTTACTGTTCACAGCAACAACCAAATAACAAAATAGATAAGTGACTTATTTGAAAATATTGGGAAAAATATTAAATAAAAACCATAGAGTTAGTTGATCAACTTTTTTTAATTCTACATTTTGATTGGATAAAAAGGTCACATATAATTGCATATTAGTATAGCAAGGCATAGAACCTAATCAAAACACAGTTATACATGGTGCTATATGACAAATAAATACAGTTTAAGCAATCCAAATGGAATGTTGTTTCCTGTTAAAATAATCGCTTAATTCCTCTGAAACAGTCCAACGTGTTTGTAACTCTTGGGTGGAATAGTCTATCCAGAGACACTGCAGTAAAAGATTTAGTGCCTCCTACTGTATCAATACAAGGATGAGTATCCCACTTTGGGAATTCAATGTTGCCTTAATAAACTATTAAACACTCATCTGTTGCCTTAATAAACGCTCGTGTTCCTTGACATGATAGTTCAATACCAAACATTGCCACCTCAAAACTTTTGGATTACAGAGCTGTTTATGATTAGCTATAAATGGTCAAACTCTTGTAACTATTACCTATAAATGGTTAAACTCTTGTAACTATCTTGCTGAAGCTCTGGCACTCATTGATGTATGATAGCTCGAGCTCCTTTGCTTCCTGTATGAAGTATAAACATCATCATACTGGCTCACTTCATTAGGATCGGCAGTAGCTCCAAGGCCCAGCCTTCCTGTGGTAGTTGCTCCAGGTTTGTGCTCAATGCTTCCATCTGGAAGAGTGCCAGTATCTGCGTCTACTTGCAGATTAGATGGAGGTGGAATACAAGCACCACCTGTGCGACTTGGTTGCTCCCTTTCATCATCCTCTGCTTGACTATCCGATGGGTTAACTTCGTCTATTTCTTTGAAGAATTTTGACACTCTTTCAAGGATATATGATGGTGAAGTCGTTGATGGAGGAATTACTGTCGGGATATCCAGAGGACTCAAAGGAGAGTAAGGAACACCACTTCCTATTTGCATTCTTCGGACCATTCCTGGTATAAGTCCCGGGGGAAATAATGGATATGGGGATTGATCCCCACCTCTAATATTGGATACATTTGGCACTTGTGCAATATTTGGTTGACTAGCCGGTGCTGGAGGAGCAGACAGTGATC